>SKCR01029274.1:0-224479 GCA_019454045.1 Zanthoxylum bungeanum
AATCGTCATTTGGAAGATACTTGTGCTATTTTTACTCACCCTTTTCAGGTACTATAAATTCAACTTATCATTGCACTTTTGAAGACATCCAGAGTAAAACATGGAAGCCACTTCAAGATGACGAGTTGAAAACATCTGTGTGTTTTGTGGAAGTAGTGTTGGTACTAAACCACAATACGTAGAAGCACCAAGGAATTGGGTCGAGTCTTAGCTACAAGGAATATGCACTTAATATATGGCGAAGGAAATCTTGGACTTATGGGGATCATTTCAAAGGCTGTACAAGAAGGAGGCAGTCACGTTTTGGGAATCATCCCAAAACCCTTGGCAGAGGCAAATCTTATTGGATCATCAAACGGAGAGGAACTGGTCGTGCCAGGTATGTCTGAACGACTGGTAGAAATGATTAACCGTTCTGATGCTTTTATTGCTTTGCCAGGTGGCTTGGGTACATTGGAGGAAATATTTATAGTACTATCTTGGGCGAACCTGAACATACACCAGAAACCAATTGGACTGCTCAACGTTGATGGATTTTATGATTTTCTTTGTGTGTTTCTTGATGATGCCCGGAGAAATGGGTTCGTGTCAAAACCTATGAAAGAACTCCTATTTACTGCCAGAACTGCTCCGGATCTAATAGACCAATTCTTAGCCTATGAACCACAAATTGACCCTGTCCTTTCAAAGATAAAATGGTCCGAAGACGATTGTGGTAAGAGGCGTCGAATAAATCTGGATCTTAACCTTTAATTTTCCTGTACATTTCTGTTAACCAGGTAATATCTTCTAAACTCTTCTTCTATTGTTTAAGACATTGAGGACAATATCTCATTTAGGTTTGGGGGTGAGGAATAGTTAATAGTACTTGTTTGTATTGTGTTTTTATTTTTAGTCTAAAATTTTTCGAAAAATACAAAAAAATTAAAATTTTTTCAAAAATTACAAAAATATTTTGCATTTTTATCAAAGGCATATTTAAAGCTAGGTGATGGTTTGGTGTCTTCCTTCACTCACTACCTTTCTATAAGGAAAAGCTGTGAAGACACATAGATAATCATTCACCCGTAGCGTGTTGTGATAGACTAGTTTGGAGGACTCGTTGTTTATTCCTGACACCAAGCGATAAGAGCCTAAGGGGCTTGGGTATTTAAGTGAGCCTCGCTCCACCCTGACTCTGGGGAATCTACAACAGGAAGTCCATTCGACAGTCAGTCACACACCATGACCAGTAAAAATTATTTTTTTTATGGTTTTGTTTTTATGTTGACTAAAAAGGTGAAATTAGTAAGAAATATCTGTGTAAGGAATTCTCACCTCCTGATACGTATTTCAAACCTATATTTCGAAACAAGTTAATTTTTGTTTATTTCCTTTTGAATTATTTATTTGTAAATTCTCCATAAAACTGACTAAAATGGATCTTCATATACTTAGTTGGCAGATATTATCAACATACATGGTAACATACGGACATAGGATAAAATTGAAAAGATTGTAATATTCAGTGCTATAGTTTAATTGGAGAAGCATCTAAAAAAAAGTGATGGAATAAAAAAAAAACATATGAGATCCGAGTTATTAAGTCTGTAAGGGTGTTTTAACACCTAGTGCCCTAAAACCAACTGGTTTGTGAGTCACTGGCCCAAAGCTTGCTACATGGATCAAAAAGATGATAGAGAATAAATATATATATCTGAAGTCTGAGTAATTAAGTCCTTAGGGGTGTCTTAACACCTGATGCCCTAAAGCCAACTGGTTTGGGAGTCACCGATCTAAAGCTCGCTACATAGATGGAAGATAAAAATCAGAAAAATCAGAAAATTTATTCCATTACTACAAATGATGTGAATTCTGATAAAACTTTAGGACAAAAATATTACTCTCTTATCAACTGCACTTATGACTGTTGTGGGCAAAATGAGTTGTTTAATATTTTGTTGGCTGTGTATATGGAGAATGATAAAAATAATAGGAGAATTTACTTATTCAGTAATTTAAAATGAAACAAAACAACTAATAACTTGGATTAGAAGTTTCACATGATTAGTCACTAACTTCTTTATTCTCTATTCTCTTGTCTTTTTGCTTTTGTGTACATTAGTTTCACTACCTTTTTACTTTTATAAAATGTTTATGGGTATCATTGTTGTAAACCCTCACGAGACTACAAATCGTCCACTAGGGACACCTAGGGGTTTAAAGGCTTGTTGCATATGCTAAATGCAATCGTGATCCCTACGAAAGTGGCTTAGTTAAAATTTTATTATGTTATTTTATTTTGCTCGAGGACTAGCAAAATGTTAGGTTTGGGGGGTGTGATGAGTGGTAAAACTATCACTATTTCCCACTCATTTAAACTTAATATTTTGTATAGTTTCTTGAGTTTTGTGAATGTTTTGATGTATTTTGTGTTATTTTGCAGATAAATAAAGTTTGGAAAGCATTGGAGACAAATTGAGGCTAAAACAGACAAAAAAACAAACAAATGGCAAAATTGTAATTTTCGGCGTCGCGACGCCGAGGACCTGAGCGTCGCGACGCCCAGCTCAGCCGCCTTGGCACGTGTCGCCAATTCAACGTGCCGAAATTTTCAGCCGCCTTGCCACGTGTCAAAAAATCAATGAGCCGAAATTTTTCAGCCGCCATGCCACGTGTTTGGTGAGACGCGAGCAGCCAATGAGAGTCAGACACGTCAGCGCGTCGCGACGCGCAAATGCTTGCGCGGCGGGACGCGCTCCACTTACTCGGGCCTATAAATAGATTTCGATTTTTCAGTTTCAAATGTACCACTTCCTCTTAAATCTTATATATAAATTGGGAGTTCTTTTCTTAGTTTCTTTAAATATTCAGTTTCAATTACGTTTTGTAGTAGTAATTCTCTTCTATAAATAATACTTTTACTTTCTCAAATTTTTTTACTTTTACTATTCATCCATGAGGGGGTAACTTCTCTATGCTGAGGTAATATGGTAATACTTTTACTTTTGCTATTTAGATTAATCTCCCTTAAAATATAATATATAAACTATTTAAAATCTGAATTAATAAAGGATACCGCCATTCTGGACGGTTGGTTATTCAATTTAAATTGGTTAATCTTGACTTAATGAGGATACCGCCATACTGGACGATTGATTTAAGTTTATATTTCTGTTCCGCCTTATGGCTGGTATATTTGAATTTGACTTAATCAGGATACCGCCATTGTGGACTGTTGGTTTAAAATATCACAAGATTATATATTATTTTATTGGGAGATATCTAAATAGTAAATAGTAGAAGTTAATTCCTTTTACCTTAGCATTTCATTTCATTTCTTTGCAAATTATTATTCTACAATTACTTTTCAGCAATTTCACTTTATGTCTTTTAAGTTTTTATTAGTTTTAGTTATGTGTTATAACTAAGTTAAATATCTAGGGTTGTGATAAAATCTAATATCACCGGTTTATAAAGGGTTAGATTATAGTTTGGGTAATTAAAGAGTTATTTGTTGAGTCATAATCTTAAAGCCTTTTTATTAACTGGCCATTAATAAAATTGATTAGTTAAACTTAAAATGAACTAGACATAGGGACTTTAAGTTTAAAGACCTTATACTCAACAACCCACGATCTTCTTTAAGGATATATAAACATTTAATAGATTTCCTTACATGATAGAAATATACCTGTTGGGCGGGGGTAATCATAATTGGAATTCAAACTTAATGAATCTAGGTAATTTGGTTGACATAGACATATGATTCAATTGAATTAAACTAGGTATTTGTAAATGACCATCGGAAGAGGCTTTTACATAATTTAATATTCCAAATTAATAAATCAATATTTACCCAACTTTGATTTAACTACTTCATCTTTTAATTAATATTGGAAGAATTCACAACCCTAGATAGTTTTAATTCTCATTAATTTACTCTCAATTTCTTTTACTTGTTTTAAATTTAGAATCATCATTATGTTTTCAAACAACTTGTTAGATATTAGTAATCACTTGACCTCATAAAATTAATAGAATAGATATTAAGTCCTCGTGGGATCGATACTTTTTATACTACTTGAACGATACGTGTGCTTGCGTTATACGTGTGTGATTACGCCGGTCAATGAACCTATACGTAGTAAAAGAGATTTTCTGACATACCTGTTAGAAAATGAGCCTCAAAGTTAAAAAGAAACGATGTCATCTTCGGAGACACCTTTATGGAGAGAGGCTATCAATAGTGAGATTGATTTTATCCTTCAAAACCATACTTGGGAGTTGGTTGATCTTCCTCCAGGTAGTAAGTCGCTAGGCTACAAATGGATTTTCAAATGGAAGATGAAGCCGGATGGATCAATAGATAAGTATAAGACAAGACTTGTCATGTAACATCCCCGATTCGAGAATGTTACCGGCAGGCAATAGACCACACTGTCGCCTAAGCCACTAACTTATGCAAAAGAAAACTTGTTTTTACCATGATACTATGCAATCTCATAAATAGCCACACGCACAATCTTAGAATTAGCACAAATGCATAATCATAAAAACATGTACATATCTGAAAATACTCATCATATACACATCATCATCATATATATGTCATACATCAAAATGGAATCACATAAAACTACATTATATAGGAATGTAGATCTAGAATGATGGACCAATAATTAGTGACTGCAACATAATTCTTGTCCCCGAATTAACTCTCCAAAAGTTATGCGTGGCTCACCAAAAGACGGATCCTGCAAAAGGACCGGAGATTGGTGGGGTGAGTCATATGGAACTCAGTGAGTGGAACTATAAAATAAAAGAAAACTGTATCAGCATGGTTGAGTAAAATCATCTAAAATTTAAGTTACTTTCTGAAATCTTTTGTTTGAAAATTGATTCTTTTTCTTTCAAACTTTGAGAAATATGTTTCTGAAACATTTCCTGTTTAAAATCTCTGGAACTGTAGAAAACCTGATGCATAGGGACGTTACGTATCGCCGTCCCCCCATACGCCTAACTAGTGATTTTGGGGTGTAAAGTATCGCCGTCTCCCAAGCCAATGAACTAGAGCCAGAAATGTTGATTTTTGCTATTACCTGACCCCGAAACTAGAGTCTATGGGCGTTATGTATCACCGTCCCCTAGACCTGAACTAAGATCTAGAGGCATCAATCATCCTAGTCCTGAACTATGTGTCCACACATTCTCTGTCCGTCAATTCCACAAGTTACATACTGAGGTGGCGTTTTCCCCAATGTCTCTAAAAATTACCAAAAGTCATGCTCTTAAATCTCAAAGTTTTCTTAAAGCTTTATGATGTATGAAATAACTAAATTCAATTTGGCTAACGAATAAGTCTAAAAAATTTAAAATAAGTCTCGAGTCCAAAAATGATAAATAAATCTCAACTTGGAAAGGAAAGTCCATTCATAGATTTGAAGTTTGATTAACTCCACTTCACGTCGCTGAAGGAGATCGCGGCTCCTGTCGAATATCTATATTGGATAACTTTAATTAGAAAATGAGTTGTAATATATGATTCGAAATTAAATTAGGGTTCTTAATTCGGTTAAAATTTCATCTCTATGTGTCGTGCATGAGTGTCCCTACATTGGTATGAGTCCTCTAGGGTGTCCTCTAATCTCTTCAATAAAGTGAAAATGGCTAATTAATTTTTTTTTTAAAAATGGTCACGCATCGCGACGCTAAGGTGTGCGCGTCGCGATGCCCATCTGGGCTGGGTTGAGGCAGAGAGCAACTTTTATTGCGCGTCGCGACATTGGTTGCCAAGCATTGCGACTTCCATCCACGTCGCGACGCTATGAGGCATGCGTAGCGACACTCACAAAGCAAAACCAAAATAGAGGCTCTAGTTTGATTCGTGTCGCGATGTTGGTCTAATGGCGTTGCGACGCACAATAATCGGGTTTGAATTAGAGGCTCTGCCTCATTACGCGTCATGACACTAGCCCTATGACGTCACGACGCTCGACCATTCCCAGTGCCAATTTTCACCTCTTCAATGATCAAGTTCATAATTTCCATCCTTATTCAACCAAAAGCAATTCGAAACATTGAATTTATTGCCAAGTTAAGTTTCTAACATCCCAATATCCCTAAATTCCATTATCCTTACTTAGTGCTTCAATTAGAGTGAAATACTTCAAAAGTTTCCCAAACATGAACTTCTCATTACACAACCATCAATAATCATACTACTCGCAATCAACAACACATTACAAACATTAATTTCTCAATACTCAAAATTCCAAGATTTGGGTCAAGTATTTCTTACCTTTGCCCAAAGTATTTCCTCACTGGTAAAGTCTCTAAACTTCCATTTTCTTCTCCTTAGGTTTTCTTGTGACGAACTACCCTAGGTTATCTTGGAAATTTTGAAAGAGGGAATGAAATTCTTCTCATTTTCTCTTCAAATATCTCACGGCCAAGGGGAAAGAAAAGTTGCAAATTTTTGTTACCTTCACAATTTCCTAATTTTCAAGAAATGAGAAGATTTTTCTAGAGATTTTGAAATTAACTTGGGCCTAATTTGGGCTAAATATGTATTAATCTTATTTAGGCCTACATGCTTCAAATATACTAATTGGCCTTGGTTTGGACTAGGCCTAGTTTATTGAAGAAATTGGCCACTTCATTAGTATACACTTAGACCCATTGGTTAACACTAGGTCCGAAATGAGTAAGGTTCGTGGGTTTTTAAGTCATCTCAAAAATATTTCCCGCTAACATCATAATGCAACACTAGTTGAACTTATGAAAATAATTTGGGTAATTACAAATTCTCCCCTCCTTAAAATGATTTGTCCTTGAATCACTATATTTAAAGATACAGAGCGTACCTAATTTTATGAATAATTGAGGGTATTTCTCTCTCATTGTTTCTTCTGGTTCCCACGTGGACTCTTGTTCTTTATGGTGTTGCCAAACCACTTTGACTGATGGAATCTATCGAGATCGTAGTTTTCTTGTCTCTCTACCTACTATAGCTATTGGTTATTCCGAAGAAGATAAATCTTGACAGATATCGACAGTCTGGGGTTCCAACGCATGAGATTCATCACGCAGGTACTTTCGTAGCATAGACACGTGAAAAACTGGGTGTATTCTATCCATTTTAGGTGGAAGTACTAATTCGTAAGCTCTCCCTCCAACCCTTTGAAGTATCTGAAATGGCCCAATGTATCTAGGGCTGAGCATACCCTTTTTGCCAAATCTCATAACTCCCTTAAAAAGAGATACTTTTAGGAATACACAATCTCCTACCTGAAATTCCAAGTCTTTCCTCCGGTTATCTGCATAACGTTTCTGGCGACTCTGAGATGTACCCATCCTTTCTCTGATTAGCTTTACCTTCTCCACCATATCTTGTACCAAATCGGGCCCTATAGACTTTTGCTCTCCGGCCTCAAACCATCCAACTGGGGATCTACACTTTCTACCATACAAAGCCTCGAATGGTGCCTTTTGAATACTTGTCTGATAACTATTATTATAGGCAAACTCTATAAGTGGCAAATGCTGGTCTCAACTACCCTCAAAATCAATACACATGCCCGAAGCATATCTTCTAAATTCTGTATAGTCTACTCTGTTTGGCCATCCGTCTGAGGGTGGAAAGCTGTACTAAGTGTAACTGGGAACCCAAAGCCTCCTGAAATGATTGCCAAAACTTAGATGTAAATTGAGAACCTCGATCTCAGATGATTGAGATAGGTACTTCGTGCAAAGACATTATCTCATCCAGATATAGTTTGGCATATTGAGATGTTGTGTAGCTAGTTCTAACTATAAGGAAATGCACTGATTTAGTCAGTTTATCTACAATCACCCATATAGAATCATACCCCTTTGAAGTACGAGGAAGCCTAACTACAAAATCCATAGTGATATTTTCATATTTCCACTCCGGAACGTCTAAACTTTGAAGTTTCCCTGCTGGTCTCTGGTGTTCTGCTTTAACCTGCTGACAAGTGAGACACTTTGTGACAAATTTTGCTACATCATTTTTCATGTCGTTCCACCAATAAAGATCCTTGAGATCATGATCCATCTTAATGATCGCAGGATGCATGGTATATGATGAAGTGTGGCCTTATCTAATAATGAGTGTTTCAACGCCTAAACTAGGGGAACAATAATTCTATTATGCTCCCTGATGAGATTCTCACTGTCTATATGATACTCGTCTTCAGTACCTTGTTGCAACTTGCTTCTAATCTATTGCATTTCAGGATCTGCTTCCTGTGCATCTCTGATTTCATCTATGAGAGTGGATTGAACATGTATCTACTCTAATAATGCTATTTGAGCTGTCACTTGAAAACTCACTCCATCCAGTATACATCTTTGCATCTGCTTGGTTGGACGCCATTTCTCAATTGGCAGATGAGCAAAACTCCCATATACTTCCTGCTTAAGGCATCAGCTACAACGTTAGCTTTACCAGGATGATAATGAATGGAATAGTCATAATCTTTCAATAACTCTATCCACCGTCTCTGCCTTAAATTAAGCTCTTTTTGGCTTTGGATGTTTTTAAGGCTTTTGTGATCGGTGAAGATTTCAAACTTTTCACCAAACAAATAATGTTTCCATATCTTCAGAGCAAAAATTCTCGCAGCCATTTCTAAATCATGTGTGGGATAATTCTATTAATAAGGCTTTAGTTTTCTGGAAGCATAAGTAATAACTCTTGCCTTTTGCATCAACACACATCTCAATCCTACTCTAGAAGCATCACAATACACTATAAATCCTTCTGATCCCACTGGTAGTGCAAGAACAAGAGCAGTAGTTAATCGTTGTTTAAGTTCCTGAAAACTCTTTTCACAAGCATCTGACCACTCAAACTTCATATTATTCTGAGTCAGTCGTGTTAACAGAGCAGCTATTATGGAGAAATTCATTACGAATCTCCTATAATACCCTACTAATCCCAAGAAATTATGAATCTCCATCACACTTTTAGGTCGGTGCCAGTTCTGAGTAGCCTCAATCTTTAGGGAATCTACTCCAATCCCTTCATTTGATACTATATGCCCTAAAAATACCACACTAGTCAACCAAAACTCACACTTTGAGAACTTGGCGTACAACTTATGTTCTCTCAGTGTCTGTAACAGCTGATGCAAATGCTCTGCATGCTCCTGTTCATTACATGATTACACCATAATGTCATCAATGAAAACTATGATCTAGAAAGGGTTTAAGCACCCTATTCATCAAGTCCATAAATTCCGCGGGGGCATCGGTCAAACCGAATGACATAATCAAAAATTCTTAATGTCCATATCTAGTTCGAAAGGCTGTCTTCGGGATGTCACTCTCTCTAATCTTCAATTGATGATAACCTGATTGTAGATCGATTTTTGAAAAATATTATGCCCCCTGTAACGGATCAAACAGATCATCAATCATCGGTAGTGGATATTTATTCCTGATTGTCACCTTATTCAACTGTCGATAATCTATACACAACCATAACATCCCATCATTCTTCCTCACAAATAACACCGGAGCACCCCACGGGGATACGCTAGGGCGAATAAAGCCCTTATCCAACAAGTCTTGTAACTGCGCCTTCAACTCCTTAAGTTCTGCAAGGGCCATCCTATACGGGGAAATCGATATAGGGTGGGTTCTTGGTACTACATCTATACAAAATTCAATCTCTCTGTCCTGCGGTAACCCTGGCAACTCATCTGGGAATACATCATGATAGTCTCTTACCATTAGAATCTGCTCAAGACCTTTATTTTCCACTCTGCTGTCTGTCACATAAATAACCCATGTTTCTCCTCTGAAGTAACTTAAATGCTTACATTGCTGAAATTAAATTATGAGGTGCTACACTCATATCCCCATGACATACTTTAAATGATCGATCAAGAATAAGTAACGTAACAGTTGACCGGCGTAACACACACGTATAACGCAAGCGTACGTATCGTTCAAGTAGTATAAAAAGTATCGATCCCTCGAGGACTTAATACCTAAGCTATTAATTTTATGAGGTCAAATGATTACTAGTATCTAACAGGTTGTTTGATTGATTTGAAATGGAGACGATTCTAAATTTAAAAACAAGTAAAAAAAATTGTTCGAAAGTAGGTTTTAAGAAAATTCAATATTAAAAACTACCCAGGGATGTGATTTCTTCCAATATCATTTTAAAAATGAAGTGGTTATCTTAAAGTTGGGTAATATATTGATTTATTAACCTGGAACACTAAATTATGTAAAAGCCTATTCCGATGGTCAATTACAAATACCTAGTATAATCCAATTGAACCATATGTCTATGTCAACCAAATTACCTAGATTCATTAAGATTAAGTTCCAATTTGGCTACCCCCGCCCGACAGGTATATTCCTATCCTGTAAGGAAATCTATTAAAGGGTTATCTATCCTCAAGGAAGATCGTGGGCAATTAAGTCTAAGGTCTTAAACTTAAAATCCCTATGTGTAGTTCATTTTAAGTTTACCTAGTCAATTTTATTAGTGGTCAGTTAATAAAAAGCATTAAGATTAAGACTCAATAAATAAATCTTTATATTACCCAAACTATAATCTAACCCCTTATAAACCGGTGATATTAGATTTCATCACAACCCTAGATAACTAATTTAGTTAAAACACATAGCTAGGGCTGGTGAAAACTTAAAAGACATAAAATAAAATTACTAAAAAGTAAATGCTGAAAGATAAATGCAATAAAAATAAATGCTAAGGTAAAAGGAATTAACTTCTACTATTTACTATTTAGATATCTCCTTAATATAATATATATACTTGTGATAATTTTCCAACCAGCCATATAGGTGGTAACCTGATTAAATCAAATTAAGTCCAACAAGCCATTAAGGCGGTAATATTTGTCCATAAGCCAGCCATAAAGGCGGAACCAAAATAAACCAGGCGGAACCAAAATTAACCAGCCATAAAGGCGGAACCAAAATTAAATTACCAACCGACCAATCTGGCGGTATCATTGATTAGTCAGGTTTAAACCAGATTAGAATGAATTACCAACCGACCAATCTGGCGGTATCCTTTTTAAGTCAAATTTTATATAGTTTATATATTATATTAAAGAGAGATTAATCTAAATAGCAATAGTAAAAGAATTACCTTTCACCCTAGCAGAGGGAAGTTACCTCCTCATGGTGAATAGTAAAAACTGTAAAAAAAGAAAGTAAATTACTGTTATTGCAAAACGTAATTAAAATTTAATTACAAAACTTAAATTAAAGAAACTAGAGAGAGAAACTCTCTATTTACATCAAAGAAATGAGAGAAAATGGTACAACTGAAACTGAAAATTCGAGTTGAATTTATAGGCTCGGGTAAGGGGTACGCGTCGCGACGCGCGTTGATCTTCGACACGTGTTGCTTGGCTTCACGAGATCGTGACACGTGGCATTGTTATGTCGACAGTTGACTTTTTGATGTCGGCAACATGTGATGGCGACACATGTCCAGGTGCATGTTAGCGTGATTCACTGAGATTTTGACACGTGGCAAGTGCATTTTAGCGTAGATGATGATTGTCAGCATCTTAGGATGATGACATGTGGCAGGCGCAAGTTAGCAGATCGGCTGTGATGGTGACACGTGTCACGGCGCACGTTAGCAAAGTCAACTTTTCAGATTCTGACACGTGGACCAGGCACACGTTAGCAAGGACTCGGTGCACGTTAGGTGTCGCGACGCCTAGGGTTTGCGCGTCGCGACGTGCCCAAAATTATGAAAATGTCATTTTTTCCAATTTTAACTGTTTTGCTTCAAATCACCTCCAGAATGTCCAGAAACTTTATTTATCTACAAAATAACACAAAACATATCAAAATATTCACAAAACGCAAGAAACTATACAAAATATTTGGTTAAAATGAGTGGGAAATAATGATAGATTTACCACTCATCACACCCCCAAACCTAACATTTTGCTCCTCGAGCAAAACACCGAATAAAATAACATAATAAAATTTAACTAAGCCACTTTCGTAGGGATCACAGTTGCATTTAGCGTATGCAACAAGCCTTTAAACCCCTAGGTGTCCCTAGTGGACGAGTTGTAGTCTCGTGAGGGTTTACAGCAACGATACCCACAAACATTTTACAAAAGTAAAAATGTAGTGAAACTAATGCACACAAAAGAAAAAAGACAAGCGAAAAGAGAATAAAGAAGTTAGTGACTAATCTGGTGAAATTTATACTCCAAGTTACTAGTTGTTTTATTTCTTTCTAAAATACTGAATAAGTAAATTCTCCGATCATATTTACCATTCTTCATATACACAGTCAGCAAAATATTAATCAACTCATTTTTGCCCACAACAGTCACAAGTGCAGTTGATAAGAGAGTAATATTTTTGTCCTAAAGTTTTATCAGAATTCACACCTTTTTGCAGCAATGGAATAATTTTTCGGATTTTTCTGATTTTTTCTTTGATTTTTTTCTTTATTTTTTATTTATATACAATATCTTCCATCTATGTAGCGAGTGTTGGGTCGGTGGCTCCCAAACCAGTTGGCTTTAGGGCACCAGATGTTAAGATACCCCTACGGACTTAATTACTCAGACTTCAGATATATATATTTTTGCAGCATCTTTGATCCATGTAGCGAGTTTTGGGCCAGTGACTCCCAAACCAGTTGGTTTTAGGGCACTAGGTGTTAAAATACCCTTACAGACTTAATAACTCGAACTCTCAATGTTTTTTTTTTTTTTTACTCCCTTGCTTTTTGAGATGCTTCCTCCAATTAAACTAGAGCACTGAATATTACAAATTTTTCAATTATAACTCTCATGTCCGTATGTTACTATGAATGTAGATAATATCTGTCAACTGAGCATATGAAAATCCATTTTAGTCAGTATTATGGAGAATTCACAAATTAAATAATTTAAAAGGAAATAAACAAAAATTAACTGTTTCGAAAGGTTTGAAATACGTCTCAGGAGTGAAAACTCCTTACTCAGCTATCTCTTACCAATTTCACCTTTTTAGTCAAAATAAAAACACAACACAATATTTTTTGTAATTTTTGAAAATTTTTCAATTTTGTATTTTTCGAAAATTTTGGACTAAAAATAAAAATAACACACAAACTAAAAACAAGGTACTGATCAACTAATTCCCTCCCCCAAACCTAAATGAGACATTGTCCCCAATGTCTTAAACAATAGAAGAAGAGTTTAGAAGGTAGTACCTGGTTAGCTGAAATTCTATAAGAAATTAAAGGTTAAGATCCAGATTAACACGACGCCTCTTACCACGATCGTCCTCAGACCAATTTATCTTTGAAAGGATAGGGTCAACTTGTGGTTCATAGGCTAAGAGTTGGTCAATTAGATCCGGAGCATTTCTGGCAGTAAAGAGTAGTTCTTTCAAAGGTTTTGACACGAACCCATTTTTTCGGGCATCATCAAGAAACACACAAAGAAAATCATAAAATCCATCAACGTTAAACAGCCCAATTGGTTTCTGGTGTATGTTCAGGTTCGCCCACCTGGTAAAGCAATAAAAGCATCAGAAGGTTAATCATTTCTACCAGTCGTTCAGACACATACCTGGCACGATCAGTTCCTCTCCGTTTGATGGTTCAATAAGATTTGCTTCTGCTAAGGGATTTGGGATGATTCCCAAAACATGACTGCCTCCTTCCTGTACGGCCTTTGAAACGATCCTCATTAGTCCAAGATTGCCTCCGCCATATACTAAGTGCATATTCCTTGCAGCTAAGACTCGACCCAATTCCTGTGCTGCCTCTACGTATTGTGGTTTAGTACCAACACTACTACCGCAAAACACACAGATGTTTTCAACTCGTCTTCTTGAAGTGGCTTCCATGTTTTACTCTGGATGTCTTCAAAAGTGCAATGATGAGTTGAATTTATAACACCTGAAAAGGGTGAGTAAAATAATAGCACTAGTACCTGCCAAATAAAAATAATTAGTTATAGTAAAATAAATCGTGGTAGTAAAAAAGGTATGGATCCTGTCGGAGAAAATAAAAGAAAATAACAAAACAAATCACAATTATTAGGAAAAGACAAAGAGACATAATATTTACAAAAATTTACAGCTTGATTGACGTCTATGCGTCAGGGACAAGCTTCCCATCCAATTTTCTTATAAATTGGCAAACAGTGTCTTTTTGAGTCAGATTCCCAAGACTTAATTGTTGTCTTTCTTTTTGGAATAGTGTATGTAATCTGCGAATTTCATGATACACAAATCCACAGGGATGCGTCTCAAGAGTTTTAGATATGTCATCCAAAGACTCCTTACTCAAGCCATTCCTAATGAAATTAATCTTTCTTCGCGGGGTATTAGACATTATTCCTAAAGAACGACAACGAGTATCACAAAACATACGAGCACATTTATAACAAACACACATTCTTTTGGCTCTTCTCTTTTTAGCATATGTGCTCCTTCCTAAACCAGGCAGATGTGAAATAAAAGAGAAGAGAAGACCTGCCAATCGGACTCGTGCTTCAATAATCCAACGAATGTCAGTAGGAATACCTTTGATTATCAGTAACCTCATCCGTTCCAAGCGAGCTTTGTAGATTTTTATCAGAGATTTTTTAGGGAGAGAAGGAAATTGCTTGCGAAGACTTGCGAGAGCTTCTTCCATCTTGAAATGTCTTAACTTGCAAAAATTAAACACACAAAATTAAATCATACCAAATCACAATATATACACAAATTGCATGGGTTGCCTCCCTGCGAGCGCTAAGTTTAAAGTCGTCAGCTAGACTTGACTTCTCGATCATTAGGCTGGATCTGAAAGTGTGACACTTTCTTTTTGTCGCTTAAACGATTCTCCCAGTAGTGCTTAACACGCCTATTTTTAACCTTGAAAGTTTTGTTGGAGTCAGGATCATGTATCTCAACGGCTCTATCTGGTAAAACCTTGGTGATCACAAATGGACCTGACCACCGTGATTTTGGCTTCCATAGGAAGAATTTCACCCTTGATTTGTTTAACAGTACCTTCTGCCCTGGTTCCAATTGTATGCGCACTAACTTCTCATCATGTCTTTTCTTGCCATTTTCTTTGTACAATTTGGCATCCTCAAAAGGCTGATTGTCAAATTCCTCCAATTCGTTGAATTGGTGGAACTTTTTCTCTTCTGTTGCTTGTAGTGCAAGAATTGGCTTTTTCAGTGCAAAAGACGCTTTATCTTCAGGCTCCACAGGCAATTGACATGTTTTAAGTTTGTCAGTAGAACTTTGCATTGCATTGGAGTTCTGAATGGTACTGTGTATCACATCAAGTCTGAAACATTCCTCCTACTTTTCATCATCTGGGAAATTCATGGCCTTGAAAACATTGAATGTTACTTCTTGGTCCTGTACCCTCATGGTTAATTCTCCTTTTTGTACATCAATAATGGTTCGACCTGTAGCCAAGAATGGTCTCCCGAGGATGATTGGCACGTCTACGTCTTCCTCCATATCAAGGACATAAAATCTGCTGGGAAAATGAATTTGTCAACTTGACCAGCACATCCTCAACTACGCCTCTTGGAAATACGAGCGTTCTATCAGCAAGTTGTAGAGAGACTGAAGTGGGCATTGTTTCTCCAATCTGCAGTTTCCTGAAAATAGAAAAAAGGCATCAAATTAACACTTGCACCTAAATCACATAAAGCCTTACCAAAGTTATGTTCTCCTATGACGCAAGGAATGGTGAAACTGCCAGAATCTTTCAACTTCGGGGGAAGTTTCCTCTGAATGATGGCGCTGCATTCTTCTGTCAATGCTACTGTCTCGTAATCTCCCAATCTCTGTTTTTGTGAAAGAATATCTTTCATGAATTTTACATAGCTAGGCATTTGTTCCAAGGCTTATGCAAATGGAATGTTGATGTGCAGCTTTTTAAACACCTCCAAGAAATGAGCAAACTGCTTGTCCAGTTTGTTTTTCTGAAGACGCTGAGGAAAATGTGGAGGTTGAGTGGTCTGTTTTTTTTCCTTTGCTTCTTTTTCCTCCGTCTGTTGCCTGTTTCTTTTGGAACTTCCTCAGCAGTTGTTTTGGTTCCAACATCTTTGTTGATTTCAGTACCTCTTTTTAACATGATGGCATGACACTGCTTCTTTCCTATGTTCCTTGGATTTGGTTCTGTGTTGCTAGGAAGGGTACCTGGCGGTCTGTAACTCTGAGCATTGGCCAGTTGTCGATTTGATTCTCCAGTGCTTTGATGGAAGTAGATTGGCTTTGAAATATAGCATCATATGCTACTTGTTCTTTGAACATCTCTGCAATCCTTTCTTTCATTTCTGGTTCTTTTTCAAACTCTTGGTTTTGCTGTTGGTTAATCCTGGTGGTGGGTAGTCTTTTACCTGGATTGTTGCTCCATGAGAAATTGGGATGATTCCTCCACCCTGGGTTGTAGGTGTTGAAATATGGATTATTCCCATGTCTGTTGAAATTGTTGACAAAATTCACTGTTTCTTTTAGTTCTGGTGCTTCTCCATATGGTGAACTTGTGGATCCAGTGGTAAGAGTCTCCATGAATTTGCATATCTGATCCAGCTTGGCGTTGACTGCTGTATTGGCTTCACTTTCGTAAATTCCTGCAATTCTTTGGATCATGCTCATTTCTGTTGGCCACAAGGAATTGTTGTTGGCCATTTCTTCGATTAGGTCCCAGGCTTGATCTTCTCCTTTTGCCATTAAAGCTCCTCCAGCAGCAGCATCGATTGTGGTTCTCATTATTCCAGAAAGTCCATTATAGAATGTTTGGACTTGAAGCTATTTTGGAATCTCATGGTGAGGACATTTCCGGAGCAAATCTTTGTACCTTTCCCAAGCTTCATAGAGAGTTTATGATTCTTGTTGTACAAAGGATGTGATGTCATTTCTCAGTTTTCCAGTTCTGGCTGGTGGAAAGTACTTTGCAAAAAATTTGGTGGCTAAAGTATTCCAAGTTGTGATAGAACTTGCTTGTAGTGAATGTAGCCAAGCTTTAGCTCTGTCCTTTAAGGAGTATGGGAAAACACGCAATCTCATTACTTCTTCAGCTTCTCGGTTGTAATTGAAAGTGCCGCAAAATTCCAGGAAGTTGCTGATGTGGGCATTAGGATCTTCAGTTGCATTCCCCCGAAACTGAACTGACTGCTGAATCATCTGAATGCAAGTTTTGATGTCACCCGCATTTGCTGGTAAGGGAGGAAGTACAATACAAGAATTGACTCTGTCAACCACCGGAATGGTTCTGTCTCGAATGGGAATTGGTGGTGCAACCTCCAAAGTTTCAGGTTCCATGTTGACTAAAGCTTCTTGGCCTTCTCGCCTTTCCATTCTTAACTGTCTGATGGTTCTTTCAATTTCTGGCGGTCGAAGTTCAAAGCTTCTGGTTCGTCTCATGAAGTTTCTGAACAACCTGAAACACAAGAAAACAAAACAATAAGTAAAAAGAAAATTAGATACAAGTAAAGGTATCTAACCTTAAAACTAATAGTGAAAGATAAATAAGTCCTCGGCAACGGCGCCAAAAACTTGACCGGCGTAAACACACACGTATAACGCAAGCGTACGTATCGTTCAAGTAGTATAAAAAGTATCGATCCCTCGAGGACTTAATACCTAAGCTATTAATTTTATGAGGTCAAATAATTACTAGTATCTAACAGGTTGTTTGATTGATTTGAAATGGAGACGATTCTAAATTTAAAAACAAGTAAAAAAAATTGTTCGAAAGTAGGTTTTAAGAAAATTCAATATTAAAAACTACCCAGGGATGTGATTTCTTCCAATATCATTTTAAAAATGAAGTGGTTATCTTAAAGTTGGGTAATATATTGATTTATTAACCTGGAACACTAAATTATGTAAAAGCCTATTCCGATGGTCAATTACAAATACCTAGTATAATCCAATTGAACCATATGTCTATGTCAACCAAATTACCTAGATTCATTAAGATTAAGTTCCAATTTGGCTACCCCCGCCCGACAAGTATATTCCTATCCTGTAAGGAAATCTATTAAAGGGTTATCTATCCTCAAGGAAGATCGTGGGCAATTAAGTCTAAGGTCTTAAACTTAAAATCCCTATGTGTAGTTCATTTTAAGTTTACCTAGTCAATTTTATTAGTGGTCAGTTAATAAAAAGCATTAAGATTAAGACTCAATAAATAAATCTTTATATTACCCAAACTATAATCTAACCCCTTATAAACGGTGATATTAGATTTCATCACAACCCTAGATAACTAATTTAGTTAAAACACATAGCTAGGGCTGGTGAAAACTTAAAAGACATAAAATAAAATTACTAAAAAGTAAATGCTGAAAGATAAATGCAATAAAATAAAATGCTAAGGTAAAAGAATTAACTTCTACTATTTACTATTTAGATATCTCCCTTAATATAATATATATACTTGTGATAATTTTCCAAACCAGCCATATAGGCGGTAACCTGATTAAATCAAATTAAGTCCAACAGCCATTAAGGCGGTAATATTTGTCCATAAGCCAGCCATAAAGGCGGAACCAAAATAAACCAGCCATAAAGGCGGAACCAAAATTAACCAGCCATAAAGGCGGAACCAAAATTAAATTACCAACCGACCAATCTGGCAGTATCATTGATTAGTCAGGTTTAAACCAGATTGAATTACAAATCCAATATTACATATTATTAATTGTGTTAAGTCAAATTTTTATAGTTTATATTATATTAAAGGGAGATTAATCTAAATATCAATAGTAAAAAAATTACTTTCACCCTAGCAGGGGGGAGTTACCTCCTCATGGTGAATAGTAAAAACTGTAAAAATAAAGAAAGTAAATTACTGTTATTACAAAACGTAATTAAAATTTAATTACAAACTTAAATTAAAGAAACTAGAGAGAGAAACTCCCTATTTACATCAAAGAAATGAGAGAGAATGGTACAACTGAAACTGAAAATTCGAGCTGAATTTATAGGCTCGGGTAAGAGGTGCGCGTCGCGACGCCAAGCCAGCGTCGCGATGCGCGTTGATCTTCGACCGTGTTGCTTGGCTTCACGAGATCGTGACATGTGGCACTGTTCTGTCGGTAGTTGACTTTTTGATGTCGCAAACATGTGATGGCGACACGTGTCCGGTGCATATTAGCGTGATTTGCTGAGATTTTGACACGTGGCAAGTGCATTTTAGCGTAGATGATGATGTCGGCATCTTAGGATGATGACACGTGGCGGCGCAAGTTAGCAGTGTTGGACAATTATGACCCATAACGTCACTATTTACGGATCATGGGTTTTTGTACAAATTAACTATGTACAAGGAGATTGCCTCTTATCATTTGTGATTAATCACCTAGATAATATAAATGATAGGAGGTCCCTGTGATTATCCTGGATTGAGAATATATGAGACCTATGAATCCATGAAGGATAATCAATAAATATCCCTAGTCAGGGCATTATCAAGAGATTGTAATCGTGAATGCGTACAAGACTAGTATTACACTTGTGCGCGTGTGAGGGACACGACATAGTCTCATATATTTGGGTATAGGATCTCATGCAAGGTATAAGAGGTTGTGTTTTTTACCGATGGTACGAGAACACTTGATGAGTGGTATTTATATCACTATTCCCACTCATTTGACCTAATATTTCGTATAGTTTCTCGAGTTTTGTGAACGTTTTGATGTATTTGGTGTTATTTTGCAGATAAATAAAGTTTGGAAAGCATTGGAGGCAATTTGGGGCAAAAACGGACAAAAATGCGTCAACAGGGATATTTTGGTCTTTAGCGCTTCGCGACGTCTAAAATGCGCCGAACAGTGCTAACGTGCGCCGGGTCCACAAATCAAATCTGAGAAAAGTTTGACTTTGCTAAAATGCGCCGTGCCACGTGTCACCATCACAGCCGATCTGCTAACATGCGCCGTGCCACGTGTCAGCATCCTACGGTGCCGACAGTCATCATCGCCACGTGTTCCACGTGTCTTCCATGTCATCAGCCACGTCAGCAAGTCAACAAGTCAAATTGCCACGTGTCGTGCCACATCATCATCAGCCAATCAGGAAGTGACACGTGTCGCAATTCTACGGTGCCGACAGTCTCTTTCCCACGTGTCGCCACGTCAGCGCCACACGTCAGCATCAATTATTGGATATCCTATCCTTATCTGACACGTGGCGGATAAGAATCTCAGCGACCAATCAGAAGCCGCCACGTGTCACAATAATTGAAGCCCAACCACCGCGCCACGTGTCACCTTATCAGCTTATCCAGAATCTTCAAACCAGCGAACCAGAGCTTGCCACGTCGACAACCTGGCGTAGCGACGCTGAGGTGGGGTCCTTGCGTCGCGACGCTGGAAGCCTACCGAGGCCTATAAATTGAGCTCGAGATTTCAAATTCAGTGCACCACTCTCTCTCTTATAATCTTTCTAAAGAGAGAGTTTCTCTCTCTACTTTCTTTTAATTTTATTTTTTTTTAGTTTTTAGTTTTGTAATTAATTTTAATTACGTTTTGTTAATATAGTAATTTAATTTTTACTTTTTACTTTTTACAGTTTTTATTATTTACCATGAGGAGGTAACTCCCCCAGCTAGGGTGAAAGGTAATTCTTTTACTGTTACTATTTAGATTAATCTCCCTTAAAAATAATATATTCACTATTTAAAATATTGACTTAAAAAGATACCGCCAGATTGGTCGGTTGGTAATTCATTTTAATCTGATTTAAAACTGACTAATAAAGGATACCGCCAGATTGGTCGGTTGGTAATTTAATTTTGTTCCGCCTTTATGGCTGGTTCGCCTTAATGGCTGGTTGGACTTAATTTGACTTAATCAGGTTACCGCCATATGGCTGGTTGGAAAAAGAATCACAAGTTTATATATTATTTTATGGGAGATATCTAAATTAGTAGTAGTAAAAGTAATTCCTTTTACCTTAGCATTTTATTTTTTTGTAATTTACTTTTCAGTATTTACTTTACCGCATTTTTACTTTATGTCTTTTATTTTCAAGTTTTTACTAGCCCTAGTTATGTGTTGTAACTAAATTAGTTATCTGGGGTTGTGATGAAATCCAATATCACCGTTTTATAAGGGTTAGATTATAGCTTGGGTAATATAAAGATTTATTTATTGAGTCTTAAACTTAATGCTTTTTCATTAACTGGCCATTAATAAAATTGATCTGGTAAATCTAAAATGAACTAGACATAGGGATTTTAGGTTTCAGCCTTAGACTCAATAGCCCACGATCTTCCTTGAGGATAGATAACCCTTTAATAGATTTCCTTACAGGATAGGAATATACCTGTCGGGCGGGGGTAGCCATAATTGGAACTTAAACTTAATGAATCCAGATAATTTGGTTGACATAGACATATGGTTCAATTGGGTTAAACTGGGTATTTGTGTCTGACCATCGACAGAGGCTTACACATAATTTAGTGTTCCAGGTTAATAAATCAATATATTACCCAACTTTAAGATAACCTTCATCTTTAAAATGATATTGGAAGAAATCACAACCCTAGATAGTTTTTAATATTGAATTTTCTTAAAACCTATTTTCGACAATTTTATTTACTTGTTTTTAAATTTAGAATCGTCACCATTTCAAATCAATCAATCAACTTGTTAGATATTAGTAATCATTTGACCTCATAAAATTAATAGTTTAGATATTAAGTCCTCGTGGGATCGATATTTTTATACTACTTGAACGATACGTGCGCTTGCGTTATACGTGTGTGTTTACGCCGGTCAAGTTTTTGGCGCCGTTGCCGGGGACTTATTTATCTTTACTATTAGTTTAGGGGTTAGATACCGTTACTTGTATCTAATTTCTTTTTACTTATTGTCGTTGTTTTCTTGTGTTTCAGGTTCTCAGAAACTACATGAGACGAACCAGAAGCTTTGAACTCCGACCGCTTGACCCAGAAATTGAAAGAACCATCAGACAGTTGAGAAGGGAAAGGCGAGAAGGCCAAGAAGCTTTAGTCAACATGGAACCTGAACCTTTGAACGTTGCACCACCAATTCCCATTCGAGACAGAACCATTCCGGTGGTTGACAGACTCATTTCCTGTATTGTACTTCCTCCCTTACCAGCAAATGCGTGTGACATCAAAACATGCATTCAGATGATTCAGCAGTCAGTTCAGTTTGGGGGGAATGCAACTGAAGATCCTAATGCCCACATCAGCAACTTCCTGGAAGTTTGCGGCACTTTTAATTACAACAAGAAGCTGAAGAAGCAATGAGACTGCGAGTTTTTCCATATTCCCTGAAGGACAGAGCTAAAGCTTGGCTACATTCACTACCAGCAGGTTCCATCACAACTTGGAACACTTTAGCCACCAAATTTCTTGCAAAGTACTTTCCACCAGCCAGAACCGGAAAGTTGAGGAATGACATCACATCCTTTGTACAACAAGATTCAGAATCCCTCTGCGAAGCTTGGGAAAGGTACAAAGATTTACTCCGGAAATGTCCTCACCATGAGATTCCAAAATGGCTTCAAGTTCAAACATTCTATAATGGGCTTTCTGGAATAATGAGAACCACAATCGATGCTGCTGCTGGAGGAGCCTTGATGGCAAAAGGAGAAGATCAAGCCTGGGACCTAATCGAAGAAATGGCCAACAACAATTCCTTGTGGCCAACAGAAAGGAGCATGATCCAAAGAATTGCAGGAATTTATGAAGTTGGAGCAAACACAGCAGTGAATACCAGGCTGGATCAGATATGCAAATGTCTAGAAACACTTAGCACGCAAGTTGTGAACATCACTGGATCCACAAGTTCACCATATGGAGGAGCACCAGAACCAAACCAACATGAAGAACGGTGAATTATGTCAACAATTTCAACAGACAGGGAACAATCCATATTCCAACACCTACAACCCAGGGTGGAGGAATCATCCTAATTTTTCATGGAGCAACAATTCAGGCCAACAGCAGAACTATCCACCACCTGAATTCCAGCAACAGAACAAAAGCCAGGAGCAGGCAAATGAACCAGAATGAAGAATGGTTTGCAGAGATGTTCAAAAGCAAGAAGCAAAATATGATGCTATGTTTCAATCCAAGCAACATTAATTCAAAGTCAATCTGCTTCTATTAAAGCACTGGAGAATCAAATGGGACAACTGGCAAATGCTCAGAGTTACAGACCGCCAGGTACCCTTCCTAGCAACACAGAGCCAAATCCAAGAACATGGGGAAGAACAATGTCATGCCATCATGTTAAAAGCGGTACTGAAATCAACAAAGATGTTGGAGTCAATTCAACTGCTGAGGAAGTTCCAAAAGAAACAAAGCAACAGATGGAGGAAAAAGAAGCAAAGGAAAAAGAACAGATCACTCCACCTCCACCTTTTCCTCAACGTCTTCAGAAGAACAAATTGGACAAGAAGTTTTCCCGGTTCCTGGAGATCTTCAAAAAGCTGCATATCAACATTCCATTTGCAGAAGCGTTGGAACAAATGCCCACCTATGCCAAATTCATGAAAGATATTCTTTCACGAAAACGGAGATTGGGAGATTACGAGACAGTAGCATTAACAGAAGAATGCAGTGCTATCATTCAGAGGAAACTTCCCCCGAAGTTGAAAGATCCTGGCAGTTTCACTGTTCCTTGCGTCATAGGAGAACATAACTTTGGTAAGGCTTTGTGTGATTTAGGTGCTAGTGTTAACTTGATGCCTTTTTCTATTTTCAGGAAACTGCAGATTGGAGAAACAATGCCAACTTCAGTCTCACTACAACTTGCTGATAGAACGCTCGTATTTCCGAGAGGTGTAGTTGAGGATGTGCTGGTCAAGGTTGACAAATTCATTTTCCCAGCAGATTTTATTGTCCTTGATATGGAGGAAGACGCAGACGTGCCAATCATCCTTGGGAGACCATTCTTGGCTACAGGTCGAACCATTATTGATGTACAAAAAGGAGAACTAACCATGAGGGTACAAGACCAAGAAGTAACATTCAATGTTTTCAAGCCATGAATTTCCCAGATGATGAAAAGAAGGAGGAATGTTTCAAACTCGATGTGATACACAGTACCATTCAGAACTCTGATGAAAGACAAAGTTCTACTGACAAACTTAAAACATGTCAATTGCCTGGGAGCCTAAAGATAAAGCGTCTTTTGTACTGAAAGAGCCAATTCTTGCACTACAAGCAACAAAAGAGAAAAAGTTCCACCAGCTCAACGAATTGGAGGAATTTCACAATCAGCCTTTTGAGGATGCCAAATTGTACAAAGAAAATGGCAAGAAGAGACATGATGAGAAGTTAGTGCGCATACAACTGGAACCAGGGCAGAAGGTACTGTTAAACAAATCAAGGGTGAAATTCTTCCCATGGAAGCCAAAATCACGGTGGTCAGGTCCATTTGTGATCACCAAAGTTTTACCAAATAGAGCCGTTGAGATACATGATCCTGACGCTAACAAAACTTTCAAGGTTAAAAACAAGCGTGTCAAGCACTACTGGGGAGAATCATTTGAGCGACAAAAAGAAAGTGTTACACTTTCAGATCCAGCTTAACGTTCGAGAACCAAGTCTGGCTGACGACTTTAAACTTAGCGCTAGCAGGGAGGCAACCCATGCAATTTGTGTATATATTGTGATTTGGTGTGTTTTATTTTTGTGTGTTTAATTTTTGCAGGTTTAGTCATTTCAAGATGGAAGAAGCTCTCGCAAATCTTCACAAGCAATTTCCTTCTCTCCCTCCAAAATCTCTGATGAAAGTTTACAAAGCTCGCTTGGAACGGATGAGACTACTGACGATCCATGGTATTCCTAATGATATTCGTTGGGTAATTGAAGCACGAGTCCGATTGGCAGGTGAGTCTTCTGACTCTTTTATTTCACATCTGCCTGGTTTGGAAGAAGCACCTATGCAAAGAAACGTAGAGCTAAGCAAATGGGTGTTTGTTTCAAATGTGCACGATTTAATTGCAACACTCGTTGTCGTTCTTTAGGAATGGTGTCTGATAATCGCGAAGACAAAATTAAATTCATTAGGGATGGCTTGAGTAAGGAGTCTTTAGATGATATATCTTTAACTCTTGAGACGCATCCCAGTGGATATGTTCACATAGCCATTCGCAAATTACATACACAATTCCAAAAGGAAAGACAACTGTTAAGTCTCGGGAATCTGACTCAAAAAGACCCTGTTTGCCAATTTATAAGAAATTGGATGGGAAGCTTGTCCCTGACGCATAGACGTCAATCAAGCCGTTACTTTTCTTGTAAATATTATATCTCTTTGTCTTTTCTTAATAATTGTGATTTGTTTTGTTTTTTCTTTCTCCGACAGGATCCAGACCTTTTTGACTATCACGATATTTTTCGCTACTAATCGTCCTCTGGAAGATACTTGTGTTTTTACTCACCCTTTTCAGGTACTATAAATTCAGCCCGTCATTGCACTTTTGAAGGCATCCAGAGTTGAGAAAGAAATACAAAAAAATGGAAGCCACTTCAAGAAGACGAGTTGAAAACATCTGTGTTTTTTGCGGTAGTAGTGTTGGTACTAAACCACAATACATAGAAGCAGCACAGGAATTGGGTCGAGTCTTAGCTGCAAGGAATATGCACTTAATATATGGCGGAGGAAATCTTGGACTTATGGGGATCGTTTCAAAGGCTGTACAGGAAGGAGGCAGTCATGTTTTGGGAATCATCCCAAAACCTTGGCAGAGGCAAATCTTATTGGATCATCAAACGGAGAGGAACTGATCGTGCCAGGTATGTCTGAACGACTGGTAGAAATGATTAACTGCTGCTTTTATCGCTTTGCCAGGTGGCTTGGGTACATTGGAGGAAATTTTTATAGTTCTATCTTGGGCGAACCTGAACATACACCAGAAACCGCTTGGACTGCTTAATGTTGATGGATTTTATGATTTTCTTTGTGTGTTTCTTGATGATGCTCGGAGAAATGGGTTCGTGTCAAAACCTTGAAAGAACTCCTCTTTACTGCCAGAACTGCTCCGGATCTAATAGACCAACCAACATCATAGCCATGACCACAAGTTGACCCTATCCTTTCAAAGATAAATTGGTCCGAGGACGATCGTGGTAAGAGGCGTCGGATTAATCTGGATCTTAACCTTTAATTTCCTGTAGATTTTCAGCTAACCAGGTACGACCTTCTTAACTCTCCTTTTACTGTTTAAGACATTGGGGAAATGTCTCATTTAGGTTTGGGGGAGGGAATTAGTTGATCAGTACCTTGTTTTTAGTTTGTGTGTTGTTTTTTTTTTTAGTCCAAAATTTTTCGAAAAATACAAAAAAAATTGAAAAATTTTCAAAAAATTACAAAAATATTTTGTTTTTTGTTTTTATTTTGACTAAAAAGGTGAAATTGGTAAGAGATAGCTGAGTAAGGAGTTTCCACTCCTGAGACGTATCTCAAACCTATTTTCGAAACAAGTTAATTTTTGTTTATTTCATTTTGAATTATTTAATTTGTGAATTCTCCTTAAAACGGACTAAAATGGATCTTCATATGCTCAGTTGACAGATATTATCAACATATATAGTAACATACGGACATGAGCTAAAATTGAAAAGTTTGTAATATTCAGTGCTCTAGTTTAATTGGAGGAAGCATCTCAAAAAGCAATGGAGTAAAAAAAAAAAAAAATCCGAGATCCGAGTTATTAAGTCTGTAAGGGTGTTTTAACACCTAGTGCCCTAAAACCAACTGGTTTGGGAGTCACTGGCCCAAAGCTCGTTACATGGATCAAAGATGCTGCAAAAATATATATCTGAAATCTGAGTAATTAAGTCTGTAGGGGTGTCTTAACACATGGTGCCCTAAAGCCAACTGGTTTGGGAGCCACCGACCCAACACTCGTTACATAGATGGAAGATATTGTATAAAAATAAAAAAAATAAAAAAATCAAAGAAAAAATCAGAAAAATGAGAAAAATTATTCCATTGCTACAAAAAGGTGTGAAATCTGATAGAACTTTAGGACAAAAATATTACTCTCTTATCAACTGCACTTATGACTGTTGTGGGCAAAAATAGTTGATTAATATTTTGTTGGCTGTGTATATGGAGAATGGTAAAAATAATCGGAGAATTTACTTATTCAGTAATTTAAAATAAAACAAAACAACTAGTAACTTGGAGTAGAAGTTTCACCTGATTAGTCACTAACATCTTTATTCTCTTTTCGCTTGTCTTTTTGCTTTTGTGTGCATTAGTTTTAACTAACTTTTTACTTTTGTAAAAATGTTTGTGGGTATCATTGCTGTAAACCCTCACGAGACTACAACTCGTCCACTAGGGACACCTAGGGGTTTAAAGGCTTGTTGCATACGCTAAATTCAACCGTGATCCCTACGAAAGTGGCTTAGTTAATTTATTTTCATGTTATTTTATTTTATGTTTTGCTCGAGGACTAGCAAAATGTTAGGTTTGGGGGTGTGATGAGTGGTATTTATATCACTATTCCCACTCATTTAACCTAATATTTCGTATAGTTTCTCGAGTTTTGTGAACGTTTTGATGTATTTGTGTTATTTTGCAGATAAATAAAGTTTGGAAAGCATTGGAGGCAATTTGGGGCAAAAACGGACAAAATGCGTCAACAGGGATATTTTGGTCTTTAGCGCGTCGCGACGCCAAGCCTTCGCGTCGCGACGTCTAAAATGCGCCGAACAGTGCTAACGTGCGCCGGGTCCACAAATCAGAATCTGAGAAAAGTTTGACTTTGCTAAAATGCGCCGTGCCACGTGTCACCATCACAGCCGATCTGCTAACATGCGCCGTGCCACGTGTCAGCATCCTACGGTGCCGACAGTCATCATCGCCACGTGTTCCACGTGTCATTCTGTCATCAGCCACGTCAGCAAGTCAACAAGTCAATTGCCACGTGTCGTGCCACATCATCATCAGCCAATCAGAAAGTGACACGTGTCGCAATTCTACGGTGCCGACAGTCTCTTTCCCACGTGTCGCCACGTCACCGCCACGTCATCGCCACGTCAGCATCAATTATTGATATCCTATCCTTATCTGACACGTGGCGGATAAGAATCTCAGCGACCAATCAGAAGCCGCCACGTGTCACAATAATTGAAGCCCAACCACCGCGCACGTGTCACCTTATCAGCTTATCCAGAATCTTCAAACCAGAAAACCAGAGCGTGCCACGTCGACAAACCTGGCGTAGCGACGCTGAGGTCCTTGGCGTCGCGACGCTGGAAGCCTACCGAGGCCTATAAATTGAGCTCGAGATTTCAAAATTCAATGCACCACTCTCTCTTTTATTATCTTTCTAAAGAGAGAGTTTCTCTCTCTACTTTCTTTTAATTTTTAGTTTTTTTTAGTTTTTAGTTTTGTAATTAATTTTAATTACGTTTTGTTAATATAGTAATTTAATTTTTACTTTTTACTTTTTACAGTTTTTATTATTTACCATGAGGAGGTAACTCCCCCAGCTAGGGTGAAAGGTAATTCTTTTACTGTTACTATTTAGATTAATCTCCCTTAAAAATAATATATTCACTATTTAAAATATTGACTTAAAAAGGATACCGCCAGATTGGTCGGTTGGTAATTCATTTTAATCTGATTTAAACCTGACTAATAAAGGATACCGCCAGATTGGTCGGTTGGTAATTTAATTTTGGTTCCGCCTTTATGGCTGGTTGGACTTTACCGCCTTAATGGCTGGTTGGACTTAACTTACAGGATACCGCCATATGGCTGGTTGGAAAATTATCACAAGTTTATATATTATTTTATGGGATATCTAAATTAGTAGTAGTAAAAGTAATTCCTTTTACCTTAGCATTTTATTTTATTGTAATTTACTTTTCAGTATTTACTTTACCGCATTTTTACTTTATGTCTTTTATTTTCAAGTTTTTACTAGCCCTAGTTATGTGTTGTAACTAAATTAGTTATCTGGGGTTGTGATGAAATCCAATATCACCGTTTTATAAGGGTTAGATTATAGCTTGGGTAATATAAAGATTTATTTATTGAGTCTTAAACTTAATGCTTTTTCATTAACTGGCCATTAATAAAATGATCTGGTAAATCTAAAATGAACTAGACATAGGGATTTTAGGTTTCAGCCTTAGACTCAATAGCCCACGATCTTCCTTGAGGATAGATAACCCTTTAATAGATTTCCTTACAGGATAGGAATATACCTGTCGGGCGGGGGTAGCCATAATTGGAACTTAAACTTAATGAATCCAGATAATTTGGTTGACATAGACATATGGTTCAATTGGGTTAAACTGGGTATTTGTGTCTGACCATCGACAGAGGCTTACACATAATTTAGTGTTCCAGGTTAATAAATCAATATATTACCCAACTTTAAGATAACCTTCATCTTTAAAATGATATTGGAAGAAATCACAACCCTAGATAGTTTTTAATATTGAATTTTCTTAAAACCTATTTTCGACAATTTTATTTACTTGTTTTTAAATTTAGAATCGTCACCATTTCAAATCAATCAATCAACTTGTTAGATATTAGTAATCATTTGACCTCATAAAATTAATAGTTTAGATATTAAGTCCTCGTGGGATCGATATTTTTATACTACTTGAACGATACGTGCGCTTGCGTTATACGTGTGTGTTTACGCCGGTAAGCTTCCTCTGGATATACCCCCTCGGAATTCCATTGTAGTATGACTATGTGTCTATGAAAGTCCCGAAATCAGGGTTAGGTGTTTTTTGTCTTAACCTGAACTTGCTCCACTAATCTTGCGCAATCAATATACTTTTGGTTGCGGCGTCCAGGGCTTTAACAGGTTCCGGTACGCCAATGCTGGGTATATTGAGAATCATAGTGTGTTGGTGGGATGTCAAGACGGAAGTGTCACTCCAGTCATATGGAGTTGATGACGCGCAGGGATATCGAACTGGTTCTCTAAAAAGGTTGCAATCGTCGGGATAATATGACTTGGCATGATTATCCATATTAAAGAGACTAGTTGCTCGTTATCCGATATATGCTTCGTACGGGGCACACTTACCAGCCCCAGGCCTTGCATGTATCATCCATACTGGACAGAAATACGCAATACACGTATACACGCCTGATACAGATCCTTTATTCCTGTAGGATATTTCTGGAGAATTGAGTAGGCATGGTGCTTGCTAGAAGCCAACATTGTCTTGTAAATCGGTATAAATATGTACGAGGTACTTACGTGTTCGGATAGTCCGACGATCGAATTTACTACCAACATATCCGGGGATCTCATGGGTCCTTCCCAAAGATTCACCGATGACGTATGACTCGCACCTTTTATTAATCTGGGATTAATAAGATGAGAGAGAAAATTAATCTGGGATTAATTGCGGAGATATTTTATCTGGGATAAAATATCATTTAAAGAGAGAGAACAATTAATTTGGAATTAATCGGTAAATTAATATATTTGATATATTAAACGAAATTGGATTTCGACGCGGAATTAAATTAGATTTTAATTCGGGCGAACGAATTAATTTAGAATTAATTTGTTAGCGACGTGAATAGTGACTTCGCTAGGCGTATTATTTAATTACGACGCAACGGAAAATTCGTTAATTTGGAATTAGCGAACCCGAGCCCGGGATTATTTACGAGCGCATTCACATTTTGAATTCGAGTGTGGTACGCAAGTCAAATCAAGCGTCAAATCATTAGTCGCATCAAACATCAAATCACTTGTCACTTTGAGTGATATGACTTGACAACTTGATTGATAGATGTGACTTGATGGGAGTTGTTGAAAAGCTTTTGATAGCTTGAGTGACATATATTATATATATGTTTGGTATATGTAATTTGATTTTGAAATCAATTACACTGACACACATTTTACAACTCTTCTCTCTCTCCATTCTCTTCTTCATCTCACGCCCTTGGGGACTTTTTTTCTTCTGGTTTTTTTGAAATGCCGAGAGAAAGGGAAGCAATAGGTGCTTGATTTTGTGGCAAAATCAAGAGAGCTATCACTCCGAGAGACATGCGAAGGTGATAGGGAAGTCCACCCATGAGCCAGGAATCGTTTGACAAAGCTTGGAGCTCAAAATTTGAAGATGTGGCCGAAACCAGTGAGCTGTGACAGTGCTCACTGCCGAGCAGTCCACAAGGCAGAAAATAGAATTTTGTTGCTGCTGCGTCGCTCAACCGATCGATGTAAGTATTCCTCGACTTCCTCGAATGTATTCACTTATGTTTCATGTCTGTTTATTGATCTTGGGATGCTTAGAATCTCCAACAATGGTATCAGAGCATGGTTAAAAGCATGAAAATTATTTAGGGCTTAAAATTGGGTATAATGAATTTGAGCATGATTTAATGAAATTGGATGATTTAGTATCCTTAAATGTTGTTGAATTGAAGATTGATTGGATCAATTTCATGAATTTGTGATTGGATCGTTTTTCCCCAATTTTGTTGGCTTGGCCGAATGGAGTGATGCCCTAATTCTTGGTGATTTTTGATTTTTTGATTCATTGGATGAGTTGGAATCAATTGGGATGTTGATTTAATGTCGATTGTGGAATTAATTGGATTGAAACCGAATCGGACACTAAATTCCCCAAATTGCCGAGAGTAGTAAAGCATGTAATTGGGTTTGATTTTTGTTAAAATGTGTTGGACATGTTTTAATGTTAATGGCATGATTAATTAGTGCTAATTGATGTTTTAGAAATGTTAATTGGGTAATTAATAGTGTAATACACTTTGGTGAATTAAATTGGAAATTGGATTTTTGTAATTTAATTATTTGGGCTGATTTTGGAAATTGGGCTTGAAATGTTGTAATTGGGCTTATTGGGCTTGGTTGTACCAAGTTGGGTTAATGCAAATTGGATTGGATCCAATTGGGCCCAAAACCGCTTCCATAAAGCCCAAATGCGACAAATAGACCTTTAAAGTTTAATTGGGCCTAATGGGCCAAGATTGATTTCTAGGCTTATGGGGTAACTCCCGGATTGGATTTTGGTTATTCGGTTTGACCCGAGTTGACCAAAAGTCCACGACTTAAGAAATTAATTAAAAGCCCATTGGACTTTAATTAAATTAATATTGGATATTAATCGGGTTTTGAGACCCGTAACGATTAAATTTGGAATTTAAGTCGTAAAGGTTTATTAATAAAGTGTTGTATTTAATTTGGAATTAAATAAGCGAATTAGAATTAAATACAAATTGAATTGGATTTAATTGTGTAGTTTAATTTAATTCGAGAATTCGTACTTTGAGTACTTATTCGCAAAACGAGTTTGACTCGAACAAAATCAAATCGTTGTTTGAACATTGAATGGTCACTAATTATCAGATTAATTAATTTGATTAGATTGATTGATAACATGCTTGAGTGAATACATGGTTGCGATGCATGAATAATGTATATCAGATGGATATTAGATGGGTGGGACAATTTTAGAAATTGTTGTAATAAATTTGATTTATTAATTGGACCTACGTATCCAGCCTTATCACCTCCTTATTCTTTGTATTCTCTTCTCAACTATTCCCCTCAATGTAAATGAGGTTTCTTTAGAAGTGTAGTGTAACGGGTAGAAGTAAATACTTTTGCTAGCGGGAGAGAGAAAAGTGAGAGATTTGATCTAGGATCAATGTGTAAAGTATCCATCCGCATATCATTAGTACTTTATTTATACGCGCTTTATTATGTGTTTAGAATGCATGTTTAAGGGTGTATGATGATGAGACCTTAACAAAGATAATAAATTGGTTGCCAATTTGCACTCGAAAAACCCTCGCATAATATTAAGCATCTTTCCTTCCATTGAGTGATTCTCACTCAAGATCCGAGATTGGCATTGGCTTGTTGGCCAAAGTCAAGGCCTTTGTCCGTCGAGGATGTGTTTGAATCACGAGAGCTTTGTTCTATATCAGTGTCTTGTCCAAGTTGTGGTTTGTTGGCCAAAGTCAAGACCACTTCTTGTCCATCGACATTGATTACGAAGCTTTCCATGGTCAATGGGTCGCGCTTAACTGGGATCACTAAGTTTGTTGTGCCAAAGCCAAGGCTTAGTTTGATTCAGAGGAAAAAGGTTAGGTAATATATTGGATGTATTGACATATATAAGATATATGTTTCAGACTTTGATGTTCCCCTACCGGATCTAGGAATTGGATTGGATCCAATCGATCTTAAAGATCTACCTAGTTAATTATCATACAATTTTTTGGCCAAAGTCAAGATTGTGTGATATTTAACGGGATCCTAGCCCACTAGGAAACACGGTTTCCCGAGTACTCGACAGAGGGTTAGAGGCTCGCCGAAAAATAGTGGGAGGCAAGAATTGAATTTTCAATATTCGTTTAATTACTTGCCATACGCGCTCAAACAAATATCAATTCGTCGTAATAAATTAAATGTTAGTTGGACTAATATTTAAATGTTGTTTTAAATTAATCGTAGGACTATATTCAAACTATTCATTTATAGTTGATTTTATAATTGGATTATAGTAATCAATATAATTGATTTTAATCTATTAAATTATAGTTGATTAAATAGTTGGACTATTGTAATCATTATAATAAATAGTACCTAAATCGTTGATTAAATAGTTGGACTATTAGAATCAAGATAAAATTGAAAGATTGGCATTTAAAACATAATCCTAGGGAAAATGTATTTAAATGGTTTAATTTTCAAATTGGGAATAAAATTTCAGGATGGTCCTGGAAAATAATAAGTTACTTTATTTGATAAAATAACATATTAGGCCTAAGCCCGGAGTTAAGCAAATAGTAGAGCATGATCTTTGGAAGATCATGTAATGATAACTTAAGTGCTTAATCCATTAAGCTTGTCGCAGTAGACTCCTTAATTTCTGAATCAGAACTAAGGATTAGATCCTTAAAGTATGATACTGAAATTGAAGGATCTTCATAAATCTATCTTTAGATTTTAGAAGTACTAATATTGCAATAAATAACTTTTGGAGAGTTAATGACTATTCTCAAGGAGATAAAGTCAAACTTTGCAATTAGGCAAGTAGCGCAAGGCGCACCTTACTTCGATATTCTAGAAACCCAAGGCTTGGCCAAAGGCTTCTGGAATGTGGAAAAGGGCAAAGGCACAATCATTATAATCTTCTAGGAAGATAAAAGACATATCCCAAAATGTCTGCACAATTGTGGCAAACGGGATCGCGGAAGCGTGACTGCCGTTTGGACAAAGCAGACATGAAGGAATTGAAGGCGAGCAAGGCTTTGACTTCAAATATGTTTGTCATAAATATATTCACTACTAGTATTAAAATTAGATTTTAGATACTTAGTGTGATATATATGTATTGATGTTCAGAATCTGTTTTGAACAGGATACTGACTTCAATTGAGATTTTATCTGCGAATTGGAAACGGGACGAAAGTCGCTGTTTCAACCGTAGATACCTAAATTTAGGAACTACCCTCGGGTGTGTACCTAAATTTGGAAACTGTTATAATGTAACTAGTTTGACTAGAAACATTATCTTTATATCAGTTTTTAACTCGCTGCGGGTGAACCTTTATATTCTAGAACACTAAAGTGTTTCATTATATAAAGATGATATTGAGATAAACACATTAGATGTGATGATATTGAGATAAACACATTAGATGTGAATAACAGAATTTATATTTTGAATATAAATAAATCTATAAAATGACAAACAAATAGCTCAAACTGATTTGATCAGAAGAAACATATTGTGGCATTGTTGTCTGGGACACAATTAAACAAGACTCATATATCCACACTTTTGAAGAGTGGATACTAGGACTGATTTGATCTTATTCAAATCAAGTCTACGAATCTAGTTTATTGGGCAATGTGCCTATAACACTATTTACTTGGTAAAAGTGTAAATGCCACCGACCTGTTAGCCCTAGTTCATAGTGAAGCAAGTGGGCCCATGTCTAGCTAGGCTAGATGTGGATATGAATATTTCGTGACCTTTACGGATGTGGCAACGCGTTATGGTTATGTGTTTCTTTTGAAACACAAATCGAAAACTTTTAAGTTTCGACACGAAATAGACGAACAGATCAGCTAAAGTAATAAACCGTCACGGTAAGACCGTAATGGAAAATACTTAAGCAATACGTTTCTAGTATACTTGAAAGAGTATAGTATTCTTTCAATGAGGACTCCTCCTGGAACACGTCAAAGTGACGGTGTGTCTGAACCAAGTAACCGAATTTTGTTGGACATGATAAGGTCAATCATGAGTCGCTCTGAGCTACCATTTCCTTCAACGGATAAGCTTTGACAGTGCAGAACTTATTTATAATAAGGTTCCATAAAATCTGTTTGACAGATATCATATTAGATATGAACAAGAAAGAAACCAGGTTTCTCATTCCTGAATATTTGGGTATGCTGGGCATATGTTTGGATGATACCAAACTAGAACCCAAATTGGATAAGTGCCAATTGTAGGTTATCCTAGGGATACCATAAGTATAGTACTTATACAACTCACAAGAGAATAATTAGATTGTTGCTCGCCATGTGGTTTTCCTTAGAGGAATACCGATATGCAGTGGTAAGTGGGAGGATAGTAAAACTCGATGAAAATCGGAGTAATACTATTCAAGGCATCGAATCTTAATGGAACACAAATAGTTCATCAAGGATGAAACTATACCATTAATCTTCGAATACACAAGAATCGCGTATGTCGGAGAGAGTCAGAAAATAACCTGGGGTATGGGTTTCTGATCTCACCTCATAAAAGATGTCTATCTTATTGAGGTATACCAACTGACTACGTATGAGGAAGTGATACTAGGTATCGACTCCCTAATTATGACAAAGTGTCATGAATCCGAAATGGATTCCATGTATATCAACAAGTTTGGATACTAGTTGATGTACCGCAAGGCATTTTTCCTACTGGTACTATAAGTCTTCAAGGAAGACATACATGGATGGCAACATAACAACATATAAAGCTAGGCTTTTAGCGGAAAGGTATCGTTATCAACATAGTGTTGATTACGATTCAACCTTTTACATGTTGCCATGATAAATCCATTTGGATAATGCTTGCTAATGCTGCATATTTCATTTTTGAAATGTGGCAGCTTAACGGGAAAATCACTTTCCTGAAAAGGAAACCTTTTGGAGGATGTTTACAACATCCTGACGATTTTGTCGTACCATAACTAGCAAATGAGGTTTGCAGGTTATTCGATCCATGTTTGGATTGAAGCAAGCATAGGTTCGTAGAATTATCGTTTTGATGTAATCATAATAGTTTATGATTTAATTCAAAACGAAAATGATTCTTGTGTATATAAGAGGGTTAGTGGGAGCGCACTCACAGTGGTTGTCCTATAAAATAATGATAATATGTCTTTTCTTGGAAATGATATTCCCATATAAACAATCGGTGAAAGCTTGGCTTTCTAGAAAACTCTCCGTGAAACCGTACATTGAAAAATGTACGCGACCTGGTGTCTCATACGCTTTGAGCATATGGATTCATAAACAGGTCAATCCAAGTGATAGTCATTGGATTGATATTAAGAACATCCGTTAGTATCTTAGAGATCTAAGGATGTTGTCTTTAACTATGGAGATGGAGAACTTGAAGTGACTGGGATCACTACTGCAAGTTTCCTAAACCGATAAAATGACTAAAAGTCGCAAACGGTACTATACAGTTTGAATAACGGTACAATGAGCTGGAAATCTTCCAAGCAAGATACTGTTACCGAATAAACAACAATTGCGGGTTATTGCTGTAGCTGAGGCAGCAATAGAAGCCATTTGGGTCGATAATAATCTAATTAGATTAGATATAATTCTGTTAGCAGCTGAGCTAGGCGTCAGCACAGGCTAAAGAATTAATGGTCTCATCAACGATCCAGATATATACTTCGATATTCATCTGATTCGTTCGGATCATACATTGTGGCGATGTGATGATCGAATAAATCGCATCAGACGATAATCATGCAAATCCGCTGATGAAAGCATTTTCTCAGCAATTTGAGCCAACCGTACATAGTTCGAGTGTAAGACACTTGAGTGACTGGCTATAGGCCAAGTGGGAGATTGTTGGACAATTATGTCCCATAGCGTCACTATTTGTACAGATCATGGTGTTGTTGTAAAAATTAACTATGTGACAAAGGAGATTGCACTCTTATCATTATCATATATAAATGATAGGAGGTCCCTGTGATTTGCTCCTGGATTGAGAATGATATGAGACAGTATCAATCCACGAAGGATAAATCATTAAATATCCCTAGTCAGAGCATTATCGAGATTGGACATCGATGAATGCATAAAAGACTAGTATTACACTTGTGCGCGTTGTGAGGGCACAACGACATAATTCTCATATATTTGGGTATAGGATACTCATGCAAGTGTAATAGGAGGTTGTGTTTTACCGATGGTATGGGAAACAGCTTCGCTCTGGATAGACCCCCTCAGAATTCCATTGGTAGTATGACTATGTGTCTATGGAAGTGATGAGTGGTATTTATATCACTATTTCCCACTCATTTAACTTAACATTTTGTGTAGTTTCTTGAGTTTTATGAACGTTTTGATGTGTTTTATTGTTATCTTGCAGATAAATAAAGTTTGGACAACACTGGAGGCAATTTGGGGCAAAACAGGACAAAAATGCGTCAACAGGGATATTTCCGTCTTTTGCGCGTCGCGACGCTGAAACACTGCGCGCCGCGACGCCCAGCGTGAGCCGAATTTGCTAACATGCGCCTGGTCAATGGTCAACCATTTGAAGAAGTTTTGACTTTGCTAAAATGTGCCGTGACACGTGTCACCATCACAGCCGATCTGCTAACGTGCGCCGTGCCACGTGTCATCATCATATGCTGCCGACACTCAGACTTGACACGTGTCGCCTCGTCATCAGCCACATCATCGGTCAACAAGTCAACCTTGTCACGTGTCGTGCCACATCATCGTCCACGTCAGCAGGTCAACCGAGTCAACTTGCCACGTCAGCCTCAGCCAATCACAACTTGACACGTGTCGCAATCCTATTGTGCCGACAGGTGAACAGTCAGCCGCCACGCCATGTCATCGCCACGTCGTCGCCGCGTCAGCATGACGTCATCAATGACGTCATCACAATTATTGAGAATTAGCCGCCTTGACACGTGTCGTGTGAATAGTCAGCCGCCTTGCTACGTGTCGTCTCCTCAGCGTGCCACGTCGACAAATCCAGCGTCGCGACGCTGAGCTCCTTGGTAAATTTAAACCTGTTTTAAACCTGACTAATCACGGATACCGCCAGACTGGTCGGTTGGTAAATTTATTTTTGGTTCCGCCTTAATGGCTGGTTGGACTTAATTTGACTTAATCAGGATACCGCCAGACTGGTCGGTTGGTAAATTTATCACAAGTTTATATATTATTTTATGGGAGATATCTAAATTAGTAGTAGTAAAAGTAATTCCTTTTACCTTAGCATTTTATTTTATTGTAATTTACTTTTCAGCATTTTTACTTTATGTCTTTTACTTTTATGAATTTACTAGTCCTAGTTATGTGTTAGTTTTCTGAGGTTGTGATGACTTTTAATATCACCGGTTTATAAGGGATTATTTTATAGTTGGGTAATTTAAAGGTTTATTTATTAAGTCTTAAGCTTAATGCTTCTTGTTGTCTGATCACCAATAAGATTGATATGGTAAATCTAAAATGAACTAGACATAGGGATTTTAGATTTCAGCCTTAGACTTAATAGCCTACGATCTTCCTTGAGGATAGATAACCCTTTAATAGATTTCCTTACAGGATAGGAATATACCTGTCGGGCGGGGGTAGCCATAATTGGAACTTAAACTTAATGAATCCAGATAATTTGGTTGACATAGACATATGGTTCAATTGGGTTAAACTGGGTATTTGTGTCTGACCATCGACAGAGGCTTACACATAATTTAGTGTTCCAGGTTAATAAATCAATATATTACCAACTTTAAGATAACCACTTCATCTTTAAAATGATATTAAAAGAAATCACAACCCTTGATCTTTGTATCTTTTGTTATTTTCCTTAGTATTTTCTTTTGTCTTTTTATTTATTTATTTATTTTGTAAAACCACTTTCAACCAATCAAACAATCATTCTCTTCTCCCTATAATTAGATATTTGTAAATAAATAGATTCAACAATTAATAACAACAGTAGGAATTAAGTCCTCGTGGGATCGATATTTTTATACTACTTTTACGATACGTGCGCTTGCGTTATACGTGTGTGTTTACGCCGGTCAGGAAGTCCGAAATACGGGTAGGTGTATTTGGTCTTAACCTGAGACTTGCACCGCTAATACTTGCGACAATCAATATACTTTGGTTGCGGTCGTCCAGGGCTTTAACAGGTTCTGTGTACGCCAATGCTGGGTATATGAGAATCGTAGTGTGTTGGGTGTGATGTCAAGACGAAAGTGTCACTCCAGTCATATGGAGTTGATGATCGCGCAGGGATACAGAACTGGTTCTCTAAAAAGGTTGCAATCGTCGGTATAATATGACTTGGTCATGATTATCCGATATTAAAGAGACTAGTTGCTCGTTATCCGATATATGCTTCGTACGGGGCAGACACTGTATCAGCCCAAGGCCTTGCATGTGATCATCCGATACTGGACAGAAATACGCAATAATACTTATACTACGCCTAATACAGATCCTTTATTCCTTTAAGGATATTTCTGGAGAAATGGGTAGGCATGGTGCTTTGCTAGAAGCCAACCTTGTCTTGTAAATCGGTACAAATGTAGTACGAGGTACTTACGTGTTCGGATAGTCCGACAACCGAATTTACTGCCAACATATCCAGGGATCTCATGGGTCGCTTCCCAAAGATTCACCGATGACGTATGACTCGCACCTTTAATTAATCTGGGATTAATAAGATGAGAGAGAAAATTAATCTGGGATTAATTGCGGAGATATTTTATCTGGGATAAAATATCATTTAAAGAGAGAGAACGATTAATTTGGAATTAATCGGTAAATTAATATATTTGATATATTAAACGAAATTGGATTTCGACGCGGAATTAAAATTAGATTTTAATTTGGGCGAACGAATTAATTTATAATTAATTCGTTAGCGACGTGAATAGTGACTTCGCTAGGCGTAATCATTTAATTATGACACAACGGAAAATTCGTTAATTTGGAATTAGCGAACCCGAGCCCGAGATTATTTGCGAGCGCATTCGCATTTCAAATTCGAGTGCGGCACGCAAGTCAAATCAAGCGTCAAATCATTAGTCGCATCAAGCGTCAAATTACTTGTCACTTTGAGTGATGGACTGACAACTTGATTGATAGATGTGACTTGGTGGGAGTTGTTGAAAAGCTTTTGATAGCTTGAGTGACATATATTATTATTATATGTTTGGTATATGTTAAATTGATTTTGGAAATCAATTACACTTGACACACATTTTAAAACTCTTCTATCTCTCCATTCTTTTCTTCATCTCACGCCCTTGGGGCCTTTTTTTCTTCTGGTTTTGCAAAATACCGAGAGAAAGGGAAGCAATAGGTGCTTGATTTTGTGGAAAATCAAGAGAGCTAGCACTCCGAGAGACATGCGAAGGTGATAGGGAAGTCCACCCATGAGCCGTGAATCGTTTGACAAAGCTTGGAGCTCAAAATTTGAAGATGTGGCCGAAACCAGTGAGTTGTGACAGTGCTCACTGCCGAGCAGTCCACAAGGCAGAAAATGGAATTTTGTTGCTTGCCGCGTCGCTCAACCGATCGATGTAAGTATTCCGCGACTTCCTCGAATGTATTCACTTAGGTTTCATGCTTGTTTATTGATATTGGGATGCGTAGAATCTCCAACAAGCAGATCAGCTGTGATGGTGACACGTGTCACGGCGCACGTTAGCAAATTCAACTTTTCAGATTTTGACACGTGGACCAGGCGCACATTAGCAAGGACTCGGCGCACGTTAGGCGTCGCGACGCCTAGGGTTTGCGCATCGCGATGCGCCCAAAATTACGAAAATGCCATTTTTCCAATTTTCACTGTTTTGCTTCAAATCACCTCCAGAATGTCCTGAAACTTTATTTATCTACAAAATAACACAAAACATATCAAAATATTCACAAAAATCAAGAAACTATACAAAATATTAGGTTAAAATGAGTGGGAATAGTGATAGATTTACCACTCATCAACAGTCTTCTCCCGATAATCTAGTATTGCATGGTGCATAGCTAACCAATTTATCCCCAAAATGACATCGAAGCCCAATATGCTCAATATTACTGTATTGGCATAACATATATACCCATCAATATCTATAGAATAATGTTTCACACCCTGCGTAGCTTCTGTAGGACCTCATACTGGTGTAGATATGATGATAGGTGAATCTATAGGCTCGGTATCCCTACCCAACTAAGTTACAAAGCACGGTGCCACAAAAGAGTCTGTAGCGCCCGATTGAAATAACACCCTTATTTGTACAGAACCAATCAATAATGTACCTGTGTTGACTGTATTGGATGCCTGCGCCACCTGGGGAGTGATGGTATACACCCTGCCCTGAGCTCTGCTAGATGAAACATGTCCTCGATCAATTATTGATTGTCCCCTCCCTCCCACTGCTTGTCCTCTACTCACGAGTCTTTGTTCTCCTCCTCCTACACTCCTGTTAGGTTTTGGCTGGGGTGTAGATGGAGTGGTATTGAAAGATGGCAACTGATCTGCTGGTACTAGACAGTATCTCTTCAAATGTCACATTTGTCCACATCGATAACAACCCATACTCTCAGATCGACAAGCCCCCGAATGAGTTCGCCCGCATATCATACATAACGGAAGACCTTGCATTGGCTAGGCCATAGAGGGAGAAGAAACTGCGTGAGAGGTGGCACTCTGAGTCAGTCTACGATCCTGATCTCCTTGGACTGAGCCCATTTCTCTACGTGTAGTAGGCGGAGCTGACATCTGTTGATGTCTACTAGGGCCACTCTAATGCGGCATAACCCTTTCCTCTGATCTTGGTCTCTTCTGAGATTCCCTTTTCTGATTGTCTTTATTTAACTCATGCCTCAAACTGTAGAGCATCATCTAAAAACTGAGTATATGTAGTAGTTTCTATGAAGTGAATGGAGCGAAACAAGTAATCTCGAAGCCCATTAACAAACCTATTCACATTCATCTCCTCTGTACAACTAAATGTGGGGCATATCGAGACAATCGAGTAAACCGTATATCGTACTCAGAAACTGTCATCTGCTCTCCCTGAATCAACTACTCAAACTCCCGAGCTCTAGTATCTCTGATACTTTACGACAAAAATCTGGATAAGAAAGCTACACTAAACTCAACCCATATCAGTGGAGGAGCATCTCGTCGCCGACAATCTCAAAAGGAAATAAACTAAGTGTTGCCGACATCCCTCAACTGAAAACTAACTAACTCAACCACCCTCTCTGATGAACACCATGTTGGATAATATGACCCATAGCGTCACTATTTGTATAGATCATAGTGTTGTTGTACAAATTAACTATGTGACAAGGAAATTGCACTCTCATCATTTGTGATTAGATCACCTTAGATATATAAATGAAGAGAGGTCCATATGATTAGTTCCTGGATTGAGATGATATGAGACAGTATCAGTCCACGAAGGATTAATCATTAAATATCTCTAGTCGTAGTATTATCGAGACTGGACATCGATAATGCGGAATAGGCTAGTATTGCACTTGTGCGCGTTGTGAGGGCACAACAGCATAGTTCTCATATATTTGGGTATTGGATACTCATGCAAGTGCGATAGGAGGTTGTGTTTCACCGATGGTACGGGAAACAGCTTCGCTCTGGATAGACCCCTCGGAATCCCATTGGTATTATGACTATGTGTCTATGGGAGTCCGACATCAGGGTAGGTGTGTATGGTCTTAACTTGAGACTTGCACCGCTAATGCTTACGACAATCAATATGCTTTAGTTGAGGTCGTCCAGGACTCTAACCGGTTCTGTGTACGCCAATGCTGGGTATATTGAGAATCGTAGAGTATTGGTGTGATGTCAAGACGGAAGTATCACTCCAGTCATAGTGGAGATGATGTCACGCAGGATACGGTATTAGTGCTCTTAAGTGCTGGCCGGCCATCGGGATATTATGACAAGGTCATGTATATCCGATTATAGAGACTAGTTACCAGACATCCGACATGTGCTTCGGACGGGGCAGACACTTATCCAGCCCCAGCCCTAGCACGTGACTATCCGATACTGGGCCGATATACATAATACTTGGTATACTACGCTTGATATAGATCTTAAATATTCTTAGATGAATATGACCGGAAAATTGGGTAGACTTCGTGCTTTGCTAGAAGCCGATCTTGTCTCGTAAATCGGTAGAACGTAGTACTTGGTACGTACGTGATTCGGATACTCCGACGACCGAATTTACTGCCAACTTATCTGGGGATCTCATGGGTCGCTTCCTGATAATCCACCGATGACGCATAACTCGCACTCTTAATAATCTGGGATTATATAGAAGAGAGAGAAAATTAATCTAGGATTAATTACGGAGATACTTTATCTAGGATAAAATATCGTCTAGAGAGAGATAACGATTAATTTGGAATTAATCAGTAAATTAATATATTCGATATATTAAATGAAATTAGATTTCGACGCAGAATTAAAATTAGATTTTAATTCGGGCGAATGAATTAATTTAGAATTAATTCATTAGCGACGTGAATAGTGAATTCGCTAGGCGTAATCATTTAATTACGACGCGACGGAAAATTCGCTAATTGAGAATTAGTGAACCCGAGCCCGAGTGTGATTGCGAGCGCATTCGTATTTCGAATTCGAGTGCGGCGACGCAAGTCACATCAAGCGTCAAATCATTCGTCACATCAAGCGTCAAATCAAATGTCACTTTGAGTGATGTGATTGATTGATGTGATTGATTGATTGAAAGACTTACATCACTTTATTAAAGTGACAATGAATAGTTGATGTAAGTTGTTGGAATAGTGTTGGTGGTTGAGAAAGCCATTTCCATTTATTTTATTTGATATTTTAAATGGTAAATGCTTTGTAATTTTTGGAAAATATATAAAGCAAATTTTGGTAATTCATTTACCAAGTCAACACATTCATCTCTCTCTCATTTTCTCTCTTCTAAGTCACGCCCAAACTGAATTTTCTTCACTGGTTTTGGAAGCCAAAATGGCGTGAATAAGGGAAGCAAGAGTTGGGTTTTTGTGGCAAAAACCGCAAGTTCTAGCACACTACGAGACTTGCGAAGGTGGTAGGGAGGTTCACCCATGAGTCGGGATTCGTTTGACGCAATCTTGGAGCTCATTTCCTTGGATCAAATTCTGATTTTGTGGGCTGTGAACTGCACAGCAGTGGCGCCAAAACAGTGAGCATTTTGGGCTTCATTCGTCTTCAAATCGTCTCAACCGATCGATGTGAGTATTCCGTAACTTCGTCGATATGTATTCGCAATGTTTTTTATGCTTATAATCGATCCGGGACCTTCATAGAAACCAACACACCAAAGGTGTACATATGTGATATGATTCCTCAATGAAGCCACATGGGTCAAGGGAGGACTCTACTCATGAGAAAGAAGGAGGATGAAACTTTTGGAAGTCATATAAGGACTCTAGCAGCTCTTTTCACTACATAACCTAGGCTAATGGAGGTGGCTCCTGAGCTATAACGAAAGGTCCTTCTTGGAAAGTAGTAGTATTTGGTCTATGTGGAGGAACTACTATTTGGTGAGCCATTGAATGTACTACAGGTGAGGGGTGGAACATGAACTGTGAGTTCTGCAACTCTCGGCTCTAGGCCTAGTGGGTGCTGCTGACGGGCAATCAACTGAGCGAAAGCTGCTACTGACTGTTGAATCTATTGTAAACCTGCCGCTACTCGATCATTAGGCTGATCTAATGGTGTTGCCCTATCTTCTTCTACAACACCCTCATGTACATACTCCACTCTCTACCCCCTATATGGTTTAAGGGGAGGTGCTACTGATCTCTGATCTGGATCTCCACCCTGGGGCGTCCTAGCACACCTGGGCCAACCTCTGACTCCGGTTCTACCATTGGGTGGCATGATATCTAAGAAATTGAAAAGAAAAATTTTTAATTGCATTTAAAGAAATTATGATTAATAAGAATGAGACATACCTCGAGACAAGGTTACTAGAGAAAACAACCTCTTATATATAGTAGTACCACATGTATACTACATATATAAGACACCACTACTCGACCATGCTCTGATATCATCTTTGTAATATCCCTGATTCGAGAATACTACCGAAAGGCAACAGAGCTCACTGTTGCTTAAGCCACTGACTTATGCAAAAGAAAACTCACTTTTACCATGATACTATGTAATCTCATAAATAACCACACATACAATATTAGAATTAACACAAATGCATAATCATAAAAATATGTACACATCTGAAAATACTCATCATAAACACATCATCATCATATATCTTTCATACATCAAAATGGAATAAAAAACAACTACATTCTATAGGAATGTAGATATGGAATGATAGACCCCATAATTAGTGACTACAATATAACTCTTGTCCCCGATTTAAGTATCCAAAAGTTGCGCGTGACTCACCAAAAGATGGATCTTGCAAAAGAACTGGAGAGTGGTGGGGTGAGTCATATGGAACTCAGTGAGTGGAAATACAAAATCAAAGAAAACTATATTAGTATGGTTGAGTAAAATCATCTAAACTTTAAGTTACTTTCTGAAATCCTTTGTTTGAAAACTGATTCTTTTTCTTTTACACTTTGAGAAATCTATTTCTGAAACATTTCCTGTTTAAAATATCAGGAACTGAAGAAAACCTGACACATAGGGGCGTTACGTATCACTATCCTCCCATATGCCTAACTAATGTTCTTGGGGGGGTTACGTATCACCGTCTCCTAAGCCACTGAACTAGAGCCAAAAGTACTGATCTGTGCTACTACCTGACCCTGAAACTAGGGTTTAAGGGCGTTTACATATCTCTATCCCCGTAGCCCTGAACTAGGATCTAGAGGCATCAATCATCCCTAGTCCTAAAATACGTGTGCAGATGTTCTCTCCGTCAATTCCACAAGTTACATACCGATGTGGATTTTTCCCTTATGCCTCCAAAAATTTCCGAAACTCATGCTCTTAAATCTCAAAGTTTTCTTAAAACTTTTTGATGTATGAAATAACTAAATTCAATTTGGCTAACGACCAACAACATTAAAAATAAGTCTCGAGTCCAAAAACGATAAATAAATCTCAACTTGGAAAGGAAAGTCCACTCATAGATTTGAAGTTTAATTAACTCCGCTTAATGTCGCTGAGAGAGATCGCGGCTCACGTCGAATATCTATATTGGATAAATTTAATTAGAAAATGAGTTGTAATAGATGATTCAAAATTAAATTAGGCTTCTTAATTCGGTTAAACTATCATCTCTATGTGCCATGCATAAATGTCCCTACATTGGTATGAGTACCTTAGGGTGTCCTCTAATCTCTTGAATAAAGTGGAAATTGCTAATTAATTTTTGAACAAAAATTGTCACACATCATGACGCCAAGTTGTGCCCGTCGCGGCACTCATCTGGGCTGGGTCGAGGTAGAGAGAATTTTTTGCGCGTCGCGATGCTAAGTGCCAAGTGTCACGACTTCCTTCCACGTTGCGACACTATGAGGTATGTATCGCGATAGAACCAAAATAGAGGCTCTGGTTTGATTCGCATCGCGACACTGGCCCAGTGGCATCGCGACACACAATAATTAGGTCTGAATTAGAGGCTCTGCCTCGTTACACTTCGCAATGCTAGCCTAATAGCTTCACGACATTTGGCCATTCCCAGGGCCAATTTTCACCTTTCAAAGATCAAGTTCACAATTTCCATCCTTATTCAACCAAAAGCAATTCGAAACACTGAATTTACTGCCAAGCTAAGTTCCTAACATCCCAACATCCCCTAATTCCATTATCCTTGTTTAGTGCTTCAATTAGAGTGAAATACCTAAAACATTTCCCAAACATGAACTTCTCATCACACATCCATCAATAATCATACTACTATCAATCAACAACACATTAAAAACATTATTTCTCAATATTCAAAATTCCAAGATTTAGGTCAAGTATTTCTTACCTTTGCCCACAGTCTTTCCTCACTGGTAGAGTCTATAAACTTCACATTTTCTTCTCCTTAGACTTGTTTGTGATGAACTACCCTAGGTTATCTTGGAAATTTTGAAAGAGGGAATGAAATTCTTCTCTTTTGCTCTTCAAATGTTTCACGGCCAAGGGGAAAGAAAAGTTGCAAATTTTTGTTACTTTCACAATTTCCTAATTTTCATAAAATGAGAATATTTTTCTAGAGATTTTGAAATTAAGTTGGGCCTAAATTGGGCTAAACATGTATTAAACTTATTTAGGCCTATACGCTTCAAATATACTAATGGGCATTGGTTTGGACTAGGCTTAGTTTATTGAAGAAAAAGGCCACTCCATTAGTATACACTTATTCTTATTAGTTAACACTAGGTCCGAATTGAGTAAGGTCTGTGGGTTTCTAAGTCGTCTAAAAAATATTTCCCACTAACGTCCCAATGCAACACTAGTTGAACTTATGAAAAAACATTCGAGTCATTACATGTCATAAAAGGTTATAGATAAAAATAAAGCCTTCATTACTTTGATACATATTCAGCAATGACCCGTATCACTTCAATAAGAATACTATTAACCATAGTAACTATATTTGATATTGAAATACATCAAATGAATGTAAACACGGTATTCTTAAATGGTGAATTAGATGAGGGGATTTATATGGAACAATCAGAAGGTTTTAATGGCCATGGATAAGAACACAAAGTGTGCAAACTTGTAAAATCCTTATACGGATTAAAACAACCACCTAAACAATGGCATGAGAAATTTGACAATGAAATATTATCAACTGGATTTAAAATCAATGAGTGTGATATGAGTGTAAACTAAATCAACTCAAAAAGAATATGCCATTATGTGTCTCTACGTAGACGATATGTTAATAATTGGTAGTAATCATGAGATGATTCAGTCTACCAAGAAAGTATTGAACAAAAAATTTGACATGAAAGATTTAGGAGTAGCTGATGTGATCCTAGGAATTAAGATTTCCATAACATTAGAGGGATACATATTATCTCAGGCTCATTATGTTGAGAATGTACTTGAGAAATATAACAAAAGAGATCTAAACGTAGCTAGAACTTCGGTAAACCTAACTCTTCATTTGTCAAAGAATAATGGTTCAAGCATATTATAATTAGAGTATTCGAGAATTATCAAATGTTTGATGTATCTGTTGCGAGATTATCATACTATAAGTATATGATGTCAAGTTTAGTAAAAGATAAGTAAATAGTGTCGAACCCACAAGGATTGTAATCAAATTCTCACTAAGTACTATAATTGATAAACCTAATTTTGTTTAGAAAGCAATTTAAGATAAACTAAATTAAAGCTAAAAGATAAATAAGTGAGAAATCTAAACGTTTTGTTGAGATAAATCAAGGTAAGAGAGATTATAGAGTCTGATTTCACCTAGCTATCCCTCATATATTTGCTATGCCAATAAATTCTTATTCAGTTCCATTGTTTATAAGTCAAGAATCTTAAGTTTTTCCAACTCACTCTCCCGAGTACCGAGTGAAAATATTATCAATTACCGACTTCGATATCCCTATAAAAATCTAGTAATTAACAATGCATTACGCTCTGTGATTCTTTGTTAACGACTTCAAATGGATTATAGGTTCTCCCGAACTCTACAAATCTCATAGGTTATATTCTCTAGATTCTATTCAAAATCATTTCTCTCGAGTGATAGATTCCAAACATACATCATTTTAATTTGTGGCCAACAAACTAGAAGTATTAAACACAAGAGAATATAAATAAACTAAATTAAAACTTCAAAAAATTCATTCGGCAATCAACATATAGGTTCAAGTATAGGCTACATCATCCTTTAGAATAATAGATTTAGTTCCTGACCAAAGATAGAAATAATGAAAATATGGTCAAGAAAATAATGGACATCATTAGAGTTTAAAGAAAGAAACTAGAAGATAAAACCCCGAATTGAATCCATTTATATTCAGACATCACCCTCTTCGTCTTCTCTTGTCGCTCTTCAATCTTCCTCCTTGGATCTCTCTAAAATATGTGTTTAGAACTCTTTGTTGTGTATTTTTCTCCTCCTTTTAGGGTTTTGGACGAGATTCTTTATTTATAGGGAAGTCTTCGAGTAGTTGTGTGTGTAGATTACTAATTTCTAAAGATTCTAGATTGTTGCCGTAGCGTCACGACACCGGAATTGGCATTGCGATGCCAAATCCTCGATATTTTGTATGTCTTCATAGCAGCCTGGGCGTTGCGATGCCCAGGAGTGGCGTCGCAACGCCTACTCACTTTCCAAGATAATGTGTTTTCTGCGTATTTTGCTTTTCTCGCGTCCTTTCATTGCACCCGTAAGGTCCCAAGACACATACATTTTCTCCAAGATCCATGTTCCAATGCTTCATATCAATAAAAAATAAACCAAACTACAAAATACATTAAATGGCATAAAATCTAACAATATAGTAAGCTAAGAATGCAGGAATAAGTGGGTATTAATCACACTTATCAGTATCTCACAAATTACACACGACCTGATATCATTTAAGTTGTAAACATGATTAGTAGATATACAAGTAATCCAGTATATAACTAGTGGAAAACCATAATAAGAGTTTTGAGGTATCAGAGAGAAACTTCAAAAAATGGTCTGTATTACTCGAGATATCATGTTGTTCTAGAAGGATACAATGATGCCAACTGGATATCTGATACAATGGATTCAAAATCTATTAGTGAATTTATTTTCACACTCGGTGGTGCAGACGTGTCATGGAAATCCTTGAGGCAAACGTGTGTTGCCCGGTCTATTATGAAGTCTGAGTTCATAGCATTAGACAAAGCAAAAAAAGAAGCAGAGTGGATTCAAAATTTCTTAGATATCCCAAATTGGCCATAACCAGTGTCAGCTATAAGTATACACTGCGATAGTCAATTGATTATAGGGAGAGCATAAAATACAATGTATAATGGTAAATCTCAACACATACATCGAAGACACAATAGCATAATACATGTGCTCTCAAGCGGTATAATTTAAATAGACTATGTCAAGTTGAATGAATACCTAGCGGATCCACATATTAAAGTTTTACCTAGAGAGAAAGTTGAAAAGTCATAGAGGAGAATGAACTTGAAGCCTATAAATTAAGAATTGTCACTGTGGAAACCAACCTTGCTGACTAGGGATCCCAAGATCTAAATTCAAAAGGGACAACTGAAACTTTACACAATTCAAAACAAGCACTGTAGAGTTCTCATTCCTATAATGACACAAATTGTTGTCTATCAAGGTTAGGATAAGATAAGGCTTTTAAGATCACTATATTAAGAAAATAGTCCTAATAAGGGTAAATACATATTATCTTTCATAATAAATCAGCTATTTCAAGTAAGAAATGAGGCTGCTTCCATGGGAATTTTAAAGACTGGATTCCATAAAGTACTTGTTGAAGCCAGGATCGATGTTCATAGCCGATTTGAACATAATCGTTGAACGGGAAATGGTCGAAGTGAAGGTGAGTGATGGCTGTTGTCTTAATTTATACTAACGGCAAAACAGTTCAAGATTATGGATACTGGTTTGCCAAGTAAATCTGATAGTTATTCAATAGGAAAGGTTCAGGGCGAAAGCTACGTATTTTGATGTAGTTACATTTCAATGAAACTCTCTTAAGTGTCTACATTGATATTTAGAAAATTATGATGGATTATAAGAAATTTTCTAAATACAGATGTATATTTATAGGGATTCTCATTATAATACATGTCTCTTGATATGTATCCCTTTTGAAAGACACAAATTGAAGGGATATGTCCATAAAGTGAATAGATATAACTTTTTAAAGTGAAAAGATTATTGGGACGGATGTGGGACACATAGGGTTCGGATCGATGTCTCGCACAGTGGAAGTGCGTCTAACCTATAGATATCAAACATGAGTGTATTTTTAAATAATTTAATGGAATACTATAATCCAATCTGAGTGCATATGAAAACAAATTTCAGTGTGTGCATCGCGTTCACGCGCTACAGTACGCGTGCGTACTATGTACTACAATGTGTGCCCAATGTTGCATCTGTGCTATTCGCAAGTCATCCATTTTATTTATTTTTTTTTAATTTTGAAATTCATTTGTTTTCCTTCAGCTCTATGGAAATAGAGAGCTGATGGAAATAACGTTTTAAAACCAAATTGCTTCCAATTTTTCCTAAAGATTTTAAAACACCCAAAATGTAATTTTAACATCAAAACCAATATCAACACATGTTATACAAAAAAAAATCATGTTTTTCAAAATATCAAATATTTTTTTTAAGAAAAACAAATTTATTCAAAGTATGCACATGCATAAATTCTGAATCTAAAATATAAACCAAATAAGAATCCCACAAAGAAGTGACTCATGAAAAATTATAGGTCATTCAAAGGTGGTCAAGTGATTCTAGAATGATATCTTTATCTAGAGTTCCGAACTCTAATTGTATGTTTCATGTCCAACATTAACATTTTTGACTAAATCACAAGCATATTGTTTTTATGCTTCCAAAGCATCCATACACGATTCATTAGCCTAATTTCAACTTCAAGCTATATTATTATGTTCCAAATACAAAAAAACACAGCTTATTAGAGAATATCAAACTTGTCTAGTAAGCTTGAACCAAAGATCTAATATTATCCTTATTGTTGAAAAATTTAGAGAAATTCCAAAGCTTCTCTAAACACTTCTTTAGACTATTTTTTCTTATGTTTTTCCTTGATTTAGCTTTCTCAAGCTTTCCTTTTATAGTGAAGCTTATGTAATTTTTAATTAATAAAAATTTTAATCAACTTGTAGGTAGGCGTAATCCAATTTGTCCAAATATGTATAATTAGGTATGACTAATCACCTTTGTCTACAACTTTAATTTAATCCAATTAAATATAGAAAACGTTTAACAAATTGATTAGTTCATTGTCTACCACTTTGATTTATTCCAATTAAATCAATCCAAATACTCCTATTATTACATAATTTATACTTACCAAAATATCCTCCAATGGTAGAGATATTTATGAAATTACAACAAAGCTCTTGTGTGATTTTGGATTAATCCAATTCGGTCAAAGTAAATAATTAATATTATCTAATAAAATTTAAAATCCTAATATCAAATAGTATTTATTATCAAACATCATCGGCTATCCAAGTACTCAATGAGTACACATTATATTGTGGGACTCTTTAAGTCTAGACACGTTCGTCATATAAGCCTAGATTATAACTACGCAATTCAGCCACCTCCAAATTCACAAAGAACAAGAACAATATTTTTGAACTATACAAGTCGAGGTCATCACATATGTTTAACAATCCCTCCGTCGTAGGTTATCCGAGTTGTGCTTAGGAAATATAGATTACACCAATAAATTTTCGAGACACATATCTCATTTTTTAACATGTCCATGATTCTTTACAAATAATCAGAACACCATTTCTGATATATGCGATCCACCCTAGGTTAACGGTTTTGGCCAAAGTCTTAAAAATCATGACTTACTCATATGAATATATTAACCTCTTATGGTACACATACGATTGGACAGATCTTATTTTGATACGCACTTGATTAATGAGTGCATCGATCTACACCTAATGAACATTTAGCGGTCAGACCATGAAAGGTCTCCGATAGATATGGCATCAAAGTGTGGAGGATCATACATAAAATCAATGTTATCCTATAGTCAAAGGATGACATATGCTATTCAACTCGAGGAGATTCATATTGACGGTAGTGTGTACTTCCAACTATTAGGAATCACTTGTGAGTCATTCAGTATTCGTTCCAACGAATACCCACATGTCTTTATGAGCTTCCCTTTCTCATGGTACATTGGGTTAAACCATTGGAACTCCAATTCTAATATACGACATGTGCTAGTCTTCTAGGTTATAGAATTCGATCGTATTTTGAAACCAACGACTATGAATACTTACTTTAAAACAATTTATAATAGTAATTTTGTCACAATGTTGGACCACTCGGTGTCCAGTATTATTATATGACTTTTCTAAAGTCAATGGCATTCTCAGCATATTTATATATCAAACTAATATGCATAATGACATTACCATTAACAAGGTTGAAATAAAATTATAGTTATAATAAAATATAATGTACAATGCATTACTCGGATTGACGCTCCAAGCACCAACTCCAACAAACTCCCACTTGCTTAGTGTAAAATCGGATGGTACCGAAGTCTCATCTCCTTCACATATTTATCGAATAAATTAGATGGTACGGTCTTAGTAAACAAGTATGATATGTGGTCTTGTCCTGGAACCTTTAAGACCATTGTGTCTTTTCATTCAATGATTTCTCTAATCACACGATATTTCCTTTCTACGTGTTTAGACTTGGAATGCACTATTGGCTCTTTAGCCTATGCAATGGCTCCGCTATTATCACAGTACAATATGATCGGATTTGCAATACTAGGCAAAATACCAAGTTCTGTGAAAAAATTTCTAATCCAAACAACTTCTTTAGCAACTTCTAAAGCCGCTATAAATCCTGCCTTAATGGTGGAATCAGCCATTGAGCCTTGCTTTGAACATCGCCAGCTAACTGCATCGCCATTAAGGGTAAAGATATATCCGGATGTAGATTTTCTATAACCCTTAAGTTGTAGCTTATTTTCCTCATATATTTGAAACTTATCCTTGGTATCCTTAAGATATTTCAGGATATGTTTCACCGACTGTCTAATGATCATTACCTGAATCAGATTGATATCAGCTAGTAACACTAACGCTGAAACTAATATCAAGTCTTGTACATAGGATAACATACATGCCTCCAATATAAGAAGCGTATGGAAAGTTAGATAATCTAACTCTATTTTCCTCAATCTGAGGTGCCATTTTCTTCGAAAGATGTATGTTGTATCTGTAGACACTGCATTTTTACATATAAGTCCCGATGATGAGTCTCGTATGGAGACACTACCTCTTTAGTTGTGAAAGCCGCGCAAAACGGACGTTGGAAGGGTAAAATTGGAAAATGGAATTTGCATTGGATTTAACTCGCTTGTTTCGCTTCGGGTTCGCTTGTTGGACCTCTATTTTAAAACACACCAAACCCATTAAATCACATCTCACAAATTAAATAATTAAAACATTTAAAACACATCTCACAAATTTTAAATTATAACCAATTATAACCAATTAAATTAATTTCAGAAATTAAATTAAACTAAATTAAAACTAATCAATTAAATTGAAAGTAAATTAAAATTAAACCAAATTTAATTAAAATAAATTAAAGTGAAATTGAATATAATCCCCTCCTAAAATAAATTATTCTTTCCCTAAATAATTAAAATAAATCCCTCCCCATTAATTTGATTTGTTTCCTTTTTAATCCATGCAAACCCTAACCCTACCCTCTCACTATAAAAGATAACACTAAGTAAACCCTAAACAAAGACTGAATCCCCACGGCACTTCAACAAAAAAACAAACACAAAGCAAACCCTAATCTCTCTCTAGCTCCCTCTCTCTTCCTCCTCTCATTTTCACGGCAAAAACAAAATCGTCCAACAAACCCTATCTCTCGGCAACCTCTCCTCTCTCACAAAACACACACTGCCCACATATAAACCCTAATAACTCACAGCCCTTGGACTTCAACGAACACAAAAATCAAAGCCCTCATCCACGTTCAACAAACAACAACCCTAACCCTACTGTTAGCAGCCCCCTTCACGTGGACGGCAGCCTCCAAGCCTACGTCTCCAATCTTCTACTCCTCTTCTCCTCTCTCCAAAGTAACACGCACAAAGCAACAGCAAACACCCCTCTTTGACCATTGCAAATAACCAAGAAAGCCATTAACAGCAACCAGAAACCGTAAGTCCTCCTCTCTAACGCAAGATCTCTCATCTCATCAAACCCACACATCAGCCCTCATACCTCTAGCAACCCCTCAGATCAGCACCGACTAGCAGTCCTCACGTTCACATAGCAAGCCCCTCACAACCGCACCTTCATCATGCACAAAACCCTCACTCACATAACTTAAACTCAACGCCACATGCCCCACAAACTCCTCGCAAGAGTAAGCCACAACGCTCCATAAATCAACAAGAGTAAGCCACGCAAGCCTTGACTCCACTCACGAATCAGCCTCAACTTCACGCAGCCAATAGCCGCTCACAGCACAAAACAACACCCTCCATTGACCAGCCCAAAAAACACGTACATACCATCTTTAATAGCCAATTCACGCCTAGCCTGCCACCTTTCCCTTTTGCCGCACTGGACCCTAACAAAACTCAGCCAACCTACGCAAATAAACCCCTTCAAAACTGCACTGCCCTTTCACGTCAAAAACTGCTTCAATTGTCGCATAAAACCCCACTGAAATACGCTTCACTGCTCGTATAAAACCCACTTGAAATACTGCTCCCTGCACACACAAAAAACTGCCGCACAACCCCTGAAAACTGCCCAGAAATTGTCCCAAAACTGCACTGAAAAACAGTCCCCAGAAACTGCATAAAGCAGTAATGAAAACTGCCCCCGAAACCCTTCAAAAACTGCCCCCAAACCAGTCCAAATAACCCTCAAAACAGTCCCCTAATTACCAAAAACAGTGACCCGAAAATACAACAAAAACAGCAGTGAAACAGAGTGAAAATAGCAGCCCCAAAACAGCGAAACAGCAAGGAAAATCATTGGATTAGTGAACCAGAAAAGTTGCAAAGTATCACCCCTTCCGACGGCCGTGTAACGCGCTTTCGAGGAACGACAAAAGAGGTTAGACCTGAGGGCACCTTCTTTATTTATTATCTTTCGTTTCTTTTATTTATTTTAAAATATTATCGCATGAGAGTCGTTTGAGGCATGATATGAATGTTGGATGAGCGGAATATGTGTTCCCTTTTGTGGTATATAGGATGGAAACTCAGATATAAATTCCGTAGCCGATTTCGAATGGACGGTATTGCGGTCTGCACTCGGGATACAACGCCACGTACCACTTAAGAGACACATATTTCGTCTCATCCAAATTTGTATTTGTGCATGTTGTAGTTCGTAGGTTGTTTGTTTATTTTAAGCATGATTTAATTTAGTTTGTTATTTATTTGTTAAAGCATATCTAGGTTGTTCCTTATGCATTTTATTAGTTTATGATGTGTTTGGATAATGATTTATACATGTTGATTTAATGGTTCAATATGCTCGTTGTGTTATATTGCGTGAAGTTATTTGGATGAAAGCATGTTAGATCTAAGTACCCTTGAGCATGAATATTGATTAGATTCAGTTACTTTATTGCACAAATCATATCATCACAAGTGACATAAGTAAGGGACCATTTCGAACCCAACGGTTTGAGGTCTTCCCTGCGAGGGGTGAGTGCGGCCTTAAATCTTTGTCCCGGTTCACACCGGGTGGCGACTCCATGTTATTTCGTACTCCCAACTAGGCCGCGAGCCTAGAAACAGCGTCGCCCAGGTTCTGTTGTCTACAGTCTGGCGACTCCACTGGGGATATTTTGAATCGGCCCCGAAATCATGTCTTGTGATGTTTATGATTTGTGCTTTAGTTAACCGTTTCTATAGTGGGTTGAGGGAGTTCAATCAAAGGCATTGTCATAAACCCACATGTGAACCACAGTTATATATCCTATAGGAGTTGCCCCTTTATGCTTTTGACAACCATATGCATATTATATCTCATACATCGTACACATCTCATGCATACACGCATCATGTTACCCCTTTGTGTCTTAAAAGCCATCATAGATATCCGTTGGGTTAGGGATAATAAAAGGTTTGTCAAGAGGAGTTTAGCAAACATGGATTGCGGAGAAAAGGAATTGAGAAACAGATAACCTTACGGCAAGGATAGAAATACCATTGGGGGGCCTTCAAAAAAAAAAAGAGAAAAGAAAAGGAAAAAAAAAGAAAAAAAAGAAGAAAAAAAGGTTGTTTAGTCCTTAATAGTTAGGCATAAGTCCGATGATGAAATTGATTGCTTTAGAGTGAAACTATAGAAACGATAAACCCTTGACGTGCTTTTATCTGATGCTTTGATTAATTGATCTATGTTAGACTCGTAAGCACTTAATTATGGTTCTTAGCAGTGAAAACCTGAGTAGTTAGCAAAGTGACTAGTCGAAGAAATTGTGGGTCGGTGAATGACCATTTGCTTAGATGTCTATCTTGATTTGCTTATGTTATAATGTGTGGTATGGTTGAAAATAAAAGAAAAAGTCTCTAAAGAAAAGAAATAAACCGCCTATAACCGATAAGCGTGAAGCTACCCATGGGCGAGTATTAGGACCACCATGAGGAGAAATGCTACCTTAAAGGGTAGGTGTGTTGAAAAAAAAAAAGAAAATAAAAAGAGAGAAAGAGACAAAGGAGAAAGAAAACCATACCACATTGAGCACAGAAAAGCAACTGCAGGCATAACTGAGACATCTAGGTTGGTTTGACCCATCGATCCCGATTTTTGAAACGAAATCATTGAGTTAGCTTACTTAAGGATCAAGCTGCAAAGGAACCTTTGCACACACACATTTTGAGTCTGGCATAGATCATTTATTCAAAAACTCAGATTTGAGTTGCATTGAGTGTTTTGAATGTTCTCTGGTTTCATTACTGGACATTCCTTGAGGACGATAATATGTATAAATATTGGGACTATTTCGTAGCATGTGATATAGTATGATGATATGGAAGGCCCCACCATGTGGTTCATCTTGACTAAATGCAAACAGCGGAGAACAGAAAGCTAAATCAAGACTGGGAGACCAGTCTACCACCTCGTGAATCCGGGACATAACAAGAAATTGAGCCATGAGACTAGAGAGAATACTGTGCAATCACCTGGAGAACTGGCGGAAGACCTAACCCAACGGAATAGGAAATTCATTCATGCATGCATGCATACATGTAACATATTCTGCATTCTTTTTGTGTTTGTTTCGTTTTGTATTCACAGGTTTTGAAGAAGAAAAAGAAAAGCGGCAAAGACAAGCCAATCAGAAGCGGCAACAGTACAGTCAGTTTCAGAAATGAATCAGTTTTGGGGATGAGTCCCAGGGTTCAGGCCCATATCAGTTTCAGTCTTGGGGATGAGTCCCAGGGGCAAGGCCCATATCAGTATCAGTTTGGGGCGAGGCCCACATCATTCTGGGGGCAAGGCCCACATTATTATCAGCATCAGTTTTGCCGGGTATGGTACTCTGGGGGCGAGGCCCACATTATCATTAGCATCAATAGCAGGCTTGCTGGGTATGGCATTCTGGGGGGCGAGGCCCACATTGGTTCAGTATTAGTTCTGCTGGGTATGGCATTCTGGGGGCGAGGCCCACATTGGTTCAATATCAGTCTTGCCGGGTATGGCAGTCTGGGGGCGAGGCCCACATTATTATCAGTATCAGTCTTGCCGGGTATGGCACTCTGAGGGCGAGGCCCATATTAGCATCAGTTTCAGTCTGGGGGCGAGGCCCACGTCAGCATCAGTTTGTGGCGAGGCCCACATTAGTGTCAGTTTGGGTCAAGGCCCATATCAGTTTGGGGCGAGGCCCACATAGGTATCGGTTTGGGACGAAGCCCATATCAGTTTGGGGCGAGGCCCACATCAGTACAAGTCGGGGCGAGGCCCACATCAGTATCAGTTTTGGGGCGAGGCCCACATCAGTATCAGTTGAGGGTGAGGCCCACATCAGTATCAATCTGGGGCAAGACCCACATCAGTATCAGTTTGGGGCAAGGCCCACATCAGTATCAGTTCGGAGGGCGAGGCCCATATCAGCGTCAGTCTGGGGGCGAGGCCCACATCAATATCAGTTTGGGGCGAGGCCCACATCAGTATCAGTTTTGGGGCGAGGCCCACATCAGTATCAGTTGAGGGCGAGGACCACATCAGTATCAATCTGGGGCAAGGCCCACATCAGTATCAGTTTGGGGCAAGGCCCACATCAGTATCAGTTCAGAGAAGAGGCCCATATCAGCGTGAGTCTGGGGGCGAGGCCCACATCAATATCAGTTTGGGGCGAGGCCCACATCAGTACAAGTCTTGGGGCGAGGCCCACATCAGTATCAGTTTTGGGGCGAGGCCCACATCAGTATCAGTTGAGGGCGAGGCCCACATCAGTATCAATCTGGGGCAATGCCCACATCAGTATCAGTTTGGGGCAAGGCCCACATCAGTATCAGTTCGGAGGGCGAGGCCCATATCAGCGTCAGTCTGGGGGCGAGGCCCACATCAGTATCAGTCTGGGGGTGAGGCCCACACCAGTATCTATCTAAGGGCGAGGCCCACATTAGTATCAATCTGGGGCGAGGCCCACATCAGTATCAGTTTGGGGCGAGGCCCACATCAGTATCAGTTCGGAGGGCGAGGCCCACATCAGCGTCAGTATGGGGGCGATGCCCACATCATCAGTATCAGTCTGGGGGCGAGGCCCATATCATTATCAGATCAGTTTGCCAGGTACGGCACTCCGGGTATGGAGACATCAGATCAGTTTGCCAGGTACGGCACTCCGGGTATGGAGATATCAGATCAGCCAAGTACGGCACTCCGAGTATGAAGACATCAGATCAGTTCTACCAGATATAGCATTCTGGGGGCGAGGCCCACATAGCATCAGATCAGTTTCTACCGGGTATGGAATTCTGGGGGCGAGGCCCACATCACATCAGATCAGTTCTGCCGGGAATGGCACTCCGAGAATGGAAATATAGTCCGGGAATGGACAGCTCGAGAATGAGAATGAGACGCGAGAATGGCATGCCGGGAATGGCACTCCGAGAATGGAGATAATGGAGATATAGTCCGGGGATGGACAGCTCGAGAATGAGCACGCCGAGAATGGCACGCCGGGAACGGCACTCCGAGAATGGAGATATAGTCGGGAATGGACAGCTCAAGAATGAGCACGCCGAGAATGGCACGCCGGGAACGGCACTCCGAGAATGGAGATATAGTCCGTGAATGGAAAGCTCAAGAATGAGCACGCCGAGAATGGCACGCCGGGAATGGCACTCCGAGAATGGAGATATAGTCCAGGAATGGACAGCTCGAGAATGAGCACGCCGAGAATGGCACTCTGAGAATGGAAGATCAGCATCAACATCAGTTTGGCCGGGTATGGCACTCTGGGGGCGAGGCCCACATCATCATCAGTGTCAGTTTTTCCAGGTATGACACTCCGGGTATGGAGACATCAGTTTCAGTTTTGCCGAGTATGGAGACATCATATCAGTTTCGCCGAGTATGGCACTCCGGGTATGGAGACACATCATCATCAGCAGTTTTGGGGATGCGTCCAAGGGTCGAGGACCCACTACATCATCATTTCGAGGGCGAGGTCCATATTGTCAGCGGTGTTGGGTCGAGGTGCCCAGGGTCGAGGTGGCCACTACATCATCAGTTCGAGGGCGATGTCCCTATTTTCAGCGGTGTTGGGTCGAGGTGCCCAGGGTCGAGGTGCCCCCGTTGTCGGTTGTAGTTCCGGGTCGAGGTGCCCAGGGTCAAGGTGCCCACTACATCATCAGTTTGAGGGCGAGGTCCCTATTATCAGCGGTGTTGGGTCGAGGTGCCCCCGTTGTCGGTTGTAGTTCCGGGTCGAGGTGCCCACTACATCATCAGTTCGAGGGCGAGGTCCCTATTGTCAGCGTGTGTTGGGTCGAGGTGCCCCCGTTGTCGTTCCGGGTCGAGGTGCCCACTACATCATCATTTTCGGGATGCGTCCCAGGGTCGAGGCCCATATTGTTGTCGGTGGTATTGGGATTCGTCCCAGGGTCGAGGCCCCCGTTGTCGGTTGCAGTTATTTGGGATGCGTCCCAGGGTCGAGGCCCACTGCATCTTTGGTTTTTTGGGATGCGTCCCAGGGTCGAGGCCCACATTGTCAGCGGTATTGGGATGCATCCCAGGGTCGAGGGCCCCGTTGTCGGGTCGTTTGCAGTTATTGGGATGCGTCCCAGGATCGAGGTCCACTGCATCATCACCTCAGTTCGAGGCAACAAGCGAGTCAGGTGGCAGCTGGCGAGCCAGGTAAGTAAACATGCATTGCATAACTTTGATAGGATTGTTACTGTTACACAGTACACAAGTCCCATCAAAGTGGGGGCGACTGTAGACACTGCATTTTTACATATAAGTCCCGATGATGAGTCTCGTATGGAGACACTACCTCTTTAGTTGTGAAAGCCGCGCAAAACGGACGTTGGAAGGGTAAAATTGGAAAATCGAATTTGCATTGGATTTAACTCGCTTGTTTCGCTTCGGGTTCGCTTGTTGGACCTCTATTTTAAAACACACCAAACCCATTAAATCACATCTCACAAATTAAATAATTAAAACATTTAAACCACATCTCACAAATTTTAAATTATAACCAATTATAACCAATTAAATTAATTTCACAAATTAAATTAAACTAAATTAAAACCAATCAATTAATTGAAAGTAAATTAAAATTAATCCAAATTTAATTAAAATAAATTAAAGTGAAATTGAATATAATCCCCTCCTAAAATAAATTATTCTTTCCCTAAATAATTAAAATAAATCCCTCCCCATTAATTTGATTTGTTTCCTTTTTAATCCATGTAAACCCTAACCCTACCCTCTCACTATAAAAGATAACACTAAGTAAACCTAAACAAAGACTGAATCCCCACGGCACTTCACAAAAAAAAACAACACAAAGCAAACCCTAATCTCTCTCTAGCTCCCTCTCTCTTCCTCCTCTCATTTTCACGGCAAAAACAAAATCGTCCAACAAACCTATCTCTCGGCAACCTCTCCTCTCTCACAAAACACACACTGCCCACATATAAACCCTAATAACTCACAGCCCTTGGACTTCAACGAACACAAAAATCAAAGCCCTCATCCACGTTCAACAAACACAACACCCTAACCCTACTGTTAGCAGCCCCCTTCACGTGGACGGCAGCCTCCAAGCCTACGTCTCCAATCTTCTACTCCTCTTCTCCTCTCTCCAAAGTAACACGCACAAAGCAACAACAAACCCCCTCTTTGACCATTGCAAACAACCAAGAAAGCCATTACAGCAACCAGAAACCCTAAGTCCTCCTCTCTAACGCAAGATCTCCCCTCTCATCAAACCACACATCAGCCCTCATACCTCTAGCAACCCCTCAGATCAGCACCGACTAGCAGCCCTCACGTTCACATAGCAAGCCCCTCACAAACGCACCTTCATCATGCACAAAACCCTCACTCACGTAACTTAAACTCAATGCCACATGCCCCACAAACTCCTCGTAAGAGTAAGCCACAACGCTCCATAAATCAACAATAGTAAGCCACGCAAGCCTTGACTCCACTCACGAATCAGCCTCAACTTCACGCAGCCAATAGCCGCTCACAGTACAAAACAACACCCTCCATTGACCAGCCCAAAAAACACGTACATACCATCTTTAATAGCCAATTCACGCCTAGCCTGCCACCTTGCCCTTTTGCCGCACTGGACCCTCACAAAACTCAGCCAACCTACGCAAATAAACCCCTTCAAAACTGCACTGCCCTTTCACGTCAAAAACTGCTTCAATTGTCGCATAAAACCCCACTGAAATACGCTTCACTACTCGTATAAAACCCACCTGAAATACTGCTCCTCGCACATACAAAAAACTGCCCGCCGCACAACCCCTGAAAACTGCCCAGAAATTGTCCCAAAACTGCACTGAAAAACAGTCCCCAGAAAACTGCATAAAGCAGTAATGAAAACTGCCCCCGAACCCTTCAAAAACTGCCCCCCAACCAGTCCAAATAACCCTCAAAACAGTCCCCTAATTACCAAAACAGTGACCCGAAAATACAACAAAAACAGCAGTGAAACAGAGTGAAAATAGCAGCCCCAAAACAGTGAAACAGCAAGGAAAATCATTGGATTAGTGAACCAGAAAAGTTGCAAAGTATCACCCCTTCCGACGGCCATGTAACGCGCTTTCGAGGAACGACAAAAGAGGTAGAGACCTGAGGGCACCTTCTTTATTTATTATCTTTCGTTTCTTTATTTATTTTAAAATATTATCGCATGAGAGTTGTTTGAGGCATGATATGAATGTTGGATGAGCGGAATATGTGTTCTCTTTTGTGGTATATAGGATGGAAACTCGGATGTAAATTACGTAGCCGATTTCGAATGGACGGTATTGCGGTCTGCACTCGGGATACAACGCCACGTACCACTTAAGAGACACATATTTTGTCTCATCCAAATTTGTATTTGTGCATGTTGTAGTTCGTAGGTTGTTTGTTTATTTTAAGCATGATTTAATTTAGTTTGTTATTTATTTGTTAAAGCATATTTAGGTTGTTCCTTATGCATGTTATTAGTTTATGATGTGTTTGGATAATGATTTATACATGTTGATTTAATGGTTCAATATGCTCGTTGTGTTATATTGCGTGAAGTTATTTGGATGAAAGCATGTTAGATCTAAGTACCCTTGAGCATGAATATTGATTAGATTCGGTTACTTTATTGCATAAATCATATCATCACAAGTGACATAAGTAAGGGACCATTTCGAACCCAACGGTTTGAGGTCTTCCCTTGCGAGGGGTGAATGCGGCCTTAAATCTTTGTCCCGGTTCACACCGGGTGGCGACTCCATGTTATTTCGTACTCCCAACTAGGCCGCGAGCCTAGAAACAGCGTCGCCCAGGTTCTGTTGTCTACAGTATCGAAAATGTACTGCCTTGTAGTTGGTAAAACTGTATATTTATAATATTTTATCTATTTACGTGGATTGCGACAATCCTATAAGCTTCATTGCTATACTACTCAATTAATAGGAGCGTCACCCATGTATTTCATGGAGAAGTTCTTGTAAATGTAGACTTTCACACTTTACATCAATCACATATCATTTCCAATGATAAGGATATCGTCTACATAAAAAAACAAAGAATATTATCATGCTCCCACTAACATTTTTATAAACATGTAGTTCTTCCTCGTTCTTGATGAATCCATATAATCTAATTATCTCATCAAAACGACGATTCCAGCTCCGGGATTATTATTTAAGTCCATAAATAGACTTCTTGAGCTTGCAAACCAAGTTTGAAGTCTCACTAGATACGATATCTTCATTGATGAATCCATTTTGGAACGCGATTTTCACATCAATTTATCATTTCTCATAGTCATGAGATGCAGCAATGGCTAAAATAATCCTAATGGATTTTAGCATGGCTACTGGTGAAAATGTTTCCTCATAATCAATCCCAGAACGTTGAGTGTAACTTTTCGCTACTAGTCAGGCCTCAAAGGTTTCTACATTTTCATTGAGCCCCCACTTCCTTTTATAAACCCATTTACAACCAACATATTTAACTCATTCAGGAAGTTCAACCAAGTCTCAGACTTGATTCTCATGTATAGAATCAATTACAGATTTCATGAAATTCTAGTATTTTCACGAATCGATATCCAATATCGCCTCTTTATATATAGTCAGATTCGTTTCCTCCAAGAGGAGAATATCGAGGGTTACATCAGATGTTAAAAACAATCTCTCTGTAGGTCTTGATATTCTATTCGACCTATATAGAACCCGTGTGGTAGATCATTTACCTAGTTGGATCTTTGGTTCCATCTCAGGTTCCTCAATGTTAGGATCAAGCTCAACGAGTTCAATCATTCTACGATTCCCACTTTCTCTCAAAACTTCCTTTTCAAGAAAAGTGACAAAACGAGCCACAAATACATTTCATTACTTAGAATCATAGAATTGATATCAAAAAGAATTTTCAAGATATCCACGAACCCGTACTTATACCCCTTGGTGCTAGTTTATCCCGCACCACAACTTTAACATATGTAGGACAATCCAAAATCTTTAAATATCTAAGACTTGGATTTCTAACGTACCATATCTGATATGGGGTCGTAGAAATAGTTTTCGATGGAACTTTGTTAAGTATGTGGACAACAGTAAGTAAAACATAACCCCAAATGTAATATGGAAGATCTGTATAGCTCATCATAGATAGTACTATATCCAATAAATGATAATTTCTCCGCTCAGACATACCATTGTGTTGAGGAGTTTTCTATATTGGGGGAGAATCTCAATCTTTTTTAAATAACATCTGAATTTATTGCTCACGAATTCTCCGCCTTGATCTGATCGAAGGTACTTGATGAATTTCTCGGTCTGTTTTTCAACTTCATTTTCGAATATTTTGAACTTTTCAAATGTTTCCAATTGATGTCTCATCAAATAGACATATCCATATATTGACTTATCATCAGTGAAAGTCATGAAGTATGTGTAGGAAACGACTTTCCTTATGTGCAGCGGAAATACGATTGGCTCCGGGATCGACCTTGAAAAATTTGCTTGTCTTCTTTTTTTTTTTGAAATCGAATTCCACCAACTCTTAGTGTATGGATTTTCTCCTCAATGTGGATGTGTTTCCTTTGAGATCCGATGCTATGATCAACCACCCGATCTTCCAAACTATGATTCGAAACTAACAAACCGAAGTGTGGGCTTCACTCCCAAAGATAAATATCTAAACTATTTAGAGAAGTTGTTATCACAATTATCTTAGCTTAAAAAAGATTGAATGGTAGAGATTATATTCTCTTCCAATCAAGCCAACTACTCTAGTCATTAAGTTAATGTCAAACACATTAATGTGGAGACCATACCAAAGCATAAGAAATAATCACTAATGATAAAGCAATTAGGTATGTAGGTCATACCTAATAGACATAAATTGTTAGAGAGCATGGCAAGCCATATGGCTTTGTCTCTAAGACAATTTAAAATTCATTATCATAATAATGATGACATTACCTTAATTATAATATAATAATTATCTCATAATTATTACTAACTTGATTATCTCATAATCAAATAAATCTTGAAAACATTATATTAAACAAACTTAATAAAGTTTTCATTTGCAACAAAATATATTATTAATCATATTAATAATATATAAAAATATATGTGAGTATATAATTAGACAATCCAATTATATTAGGTTTGCTTCACTTAGTCGAGTTAGTACGGGGACCAAATAAACCTACAGTTCCAATAATCTTGAAATATTAATTAAACTCTTTAATTAAATATTACGAATTATTAACTTCGCATTATTCCACTAAAAACTCGAAGTTGAAGTCTCGTTGCCGTAGATGGAAAATATTGTTAGGGTTGGTGCTCGAAGTGCCAATCTGGATAGTATTTATGTCTGATTCATGAATACGAGCAATTCCATTTTCCATAATATCACTATAAGATGTATATATCCTTAAATAAAGTTATTGGTCAAGATTTACTAACACGGGTCGGTTAGTAAAATTCGCTGAGACCAGTACATGTCGTATATCGTGACATGGTCCGATGGTTTATCCCAATGAACCATGAGTCTTGGGAGACTCGTATAGACATCTAGGTGTTTATTTGATAAACACTGAATGACTCACTAATATTTCCTAATATATGGTACACCAACGTCAATAGGAATATTCTCGAGTTGAGAGAGCATAGTAGTCTTTCGACTTGAGATACCACTGTGGATATATGAGTTATCCTCCACACTTTGATGGCAGTCATGTCACCGATCTATTCATGATCAGACCTCCACCTGTTCGTTGTGTGTGGACTGATGCTCATGATATCTTGTGCGTATCAAGAGAGGATCCGTCAGTTCTGTGTACAGGGCATATGTATCAGGTACGTATTTGCGATCTAGTAAATCCATGACCGTGGTATACTTCGGAAGTGAGTTCCGAGTTTTATTTAGAGATCGTAAATTTAAAAGTCGACTATATTATACCTTAGAGATTTGACGTTCTTATCTATATCCCCGGTATAATATGGATACCCTGTGCTGAAGGGATTATACGTATGAAATGACCTCGACTTATATAGTTTAGTGAGATTATCCATGGTCGTCATAATTCATGAGTGGGTGAATTATAGACACGAAATTAGATTTCGTGACGGATAAACCTAAACTTAGAGAGTCCCACTATATGAAGTGTACTCGTTGAGCACTTGGACAACACATTATGAATAATACAGATTATTCATAATACTTCATCGGATTAAATGAGTTAATTTGAATCGTTTAATCGGCTAAACGATAACACATGCATTATGGGATTTTGGTCATTTAATAATTATTGTGTATTTGTATTTGATACAAAATTTGATTAGACACAGATTAATTAATTGTCAAATGAGATTTTGACACATGCCATAAATATATGTGTTTGTTATTTAATGTAAATAAAAATACATATATAATAATAATTATATTAATTAATTATTTAGATATTTAATTGTTAAATATTTGAATAGTTAAATAATATATATATTTCATAAATGTTATGAAATATGTTTAATTATTATTGTAACATATGACATGATTTAATTAAGCTAATTGTGTGCAAATTTTGATTTGCTACCAAAAAGCTTAATGTTTTAATTGGATTAAATTTTTGAAAATGACAAAACTACCCTCCTAATGTCGGCAAAGTGGATTTTTTAAAGTTAAAAATTTCATTTTCCCTTCTAACACCACCATTGCCGAGAGCTTCAAATGAAAAATGGTTCCAATTTTGCTTGATGATTCAAGTGAAGGAAAAGAAGAAAATCAAGGTAAAAAGGCTAAGGAATTAAATGATTAAAGGTAATTCTTCAAATCCCTAAGCTTAGAAATTTTGTTTATTGTTTCTTGAAGATCTAGTGAGATCTAGGGTTTCTTTTTTTTTCCCCATAAATTTGGGGCTTTTCGTTGGTGGATGGATTTGGAAGTGTTGTGCATGTGTGAAGTTGATTTGGATGAAATTAATGTAATTATTGTCCAATTTGATCATTAGATGATATGTTGCCATTCTAGAGTGTTATGACCACTCTTGTAATGCCTAGAATGTTCTTGGGTGGTTCATGTGTGGTGACGTTGGTTGGTGTTTTGATTAATTGGATTAATTTTAAAGATTTGGATTTAAAGCATGAAAAATTGGCATTTTTGTTTTCTGTTTCAGACCTGGAATATCTAATATTTTGGTGATGAAAAATATGTCTTATGAATGTATTGGATGTGTTTTGGAAGTTGGAACAATTTCCGGAAAGTGTTTCAGAGTTGAAATTAGCGAAAACGGTGAAAAACGACATTACCGGGTGACTTTTGAGCCAATCGAGTGATAGCTGTCCGAATTGTGAATTTGTCACTGTTCAGGAAGCCCATGAACTGCCCTAACACTATCGGGGCTGACCTGGACAGTCCGCATAAGTGTTGGGTTGTCGGTTCGGTCCAAAACGCATTTTGCGTCATTTTACGGAAAATATTTTTCTTAAAAGTTTCGCGAAGTTTCTACCTTATTTATGTCGTTATTTGATGTCAAATAAATGTGTTTAGGTGAAATATGAATAAATTATTCATATTAGATATTGAATAATTTGTTCGGTAATTTGAAAAAGTTTTAAAATTATGATTTCGCCTGAACAACGCTTCTGCTGCGCCCTTTGCCCGAAACCCAAACAAATATAAGCCGAACAACTTCGGTGTCCATCGATATAGTCATTACATACGGATTGGCCCCTCACAAATATCTCATAATGAGAGCCGGGTCATAAGTTCGTTATACCCCTCTAATTATTTTATCACTTAAGTACCATTGATTCTCTAATGAACAATTAATTCATAAATATTGTGAATATTAATCTTTCTATTCGTAATAAAAGGATTTGAGTGTTCTAATTGTTCAAGCCCTGAATCAACTCTTAAGAGAGATATTCATCTACTTCTCATAAGAATGAGTGAACTCAATGTCTATGTAAAACGTTCTCAGCTACACACCAAACTATATCCCCAAAATACATAGTTATTGACCCAGGAATGCTTCATCAACCTCACCTTAGTAAATCAAAGAACATAGCTTGTCATGCAAGAGTTCGTAGTACACTCAAGATTAAGATCAAACCATATATGACAATCTAGTAGATAAAATAAATTTCTTTAGTTAACAGATATTATAAGATATTCATTTTTATCTAGGTCCAGTCATATATGAACACAACATAGAAGGTGCCTCCATTCCCATGTCACCACATGAACGAACCCGGATCAAGGTCATTATTTAGGTATAGAATGGACCGCAGCTATAGATAAATCACAAACAAAGTACTCGTTTTGGTTGCTCTTTATGGATTGTTTTAGATTACTGACCGGCGTAAACACACACGTATAACGCAAGTGCACGTATCGTTCAAGTAGTATAAAAATATCGATCCCACGAGGACTTAATTCCTACTGTTGTTATTAATTGTTGAATCTATTTATTTACAAATATCTAATTAAATGGAGATGAGAGAGATTGTTTGTTTGTTTGGTTGAATGTGGCTTTGCAAAATGAATAAATAAAAAGACAAAAGAAAATACTAAGGAAAATAACAAAAGACACAAAGATCTAGGGTTGTGATTCATTTTAATATCATTTAAAAGATAAAGTGGTTATTTTAAGTTTGTGTAATAAATCAGTTTACTAACCTGGAACACTAAATTATGCAAAAGCCTCTGTCGATGGTCAGACGCAAATACCCAGTTTAACCCAATTGAACCATATGTCTATGTCAACCAAATTATCTGGATTCATTAAGTTTAAGTTCCAATTATGGCTACCCCCGCCCGACAGGTATATTCCTATCCTGTAAGGAAATCTATTAAAGGGTTATCTATCCTCAAGGAAGATCGTAGGCTATTAAATCTAAGGCTGAAACCTAAAATCCCTATGTCTAGTTCATTTTAGATTTACCACATCAATCTTATTGGTGATCAGACAACAAGAAGCATTAAGTTTAAGATTTAATAAGTAAACCTTTAAATTACCCAAACTATAAAATAACCCCTTATAAACCGGTGATATTAGAATTCATCACAACCCCAGATAACTAACACATAACTAGGGCTAGTAACAACTTAAAAGTAAAAGACATAAAGTAAAAATACTGAAAAGTAAAAGACATAAAGTAAAACTGAAAAGTAAAATAAAATAAAATGCTAAGGTAAAAGGAATTACTTTTACTACTACTAATTTAGATATCTCCCATAAAATAATATATAAACTTGTGATATTATTTTACCAACCGACCAATCTGGCGGTATCCTGATTAAGTCAAATTAAGTCCAACCAGCCATATAGGCGGTAATATTTGTCCATAATCCAGCCATAAAGGCGGTACCAAAATAATTTACCAACCGACCAATCTGGCGGTATCCTTGATTAGTCAGGTTTAAACCAGATTAAATTGAATTGCCAACCGACCAATATAGCGGTATCCTTTATTAATCAGTATTTTAAATAGTGAATATATTATTTTTAAGGGAGATTAATCTAAATAGTAACAGTAAAAGAATTACCTTTCACCCTAGCTTGGGAAATTACCTCCTCATTACTGAAAAGTAAAAACTGAAAAATTAAAGAAAGAAAAGTACTGTGCGTAAAAGTAAATTGCGGAAAGTAAAAACTGAAAAGTAAAGAAAAGAAAGTGCGAACTGAAATTAATTACTGAAAACTAAAAATAAACAAACTAGATACAATCTTCTATTTATTCATTAAGAATTTCAAAGAAGAAAGTATGAATTTTACAAATGAAATGGCTTGGTATTTATAGGCAAAATTTTGCCACCATCAAATCATCAATCAATTTCTCCACCAATTACATTATTAATTTCTCCACTAATTACTCCACCAAATCCATAATTGCTCCAATAATTTCTTATCTTGTTTGGTGTTGATTTGATAATTTTTAATAATTATTAATTAATTAATATTTTGCTTTGAAAATGATTGATAATGACTTTTAATAATTACACTCCACACACTTCTGGATGGTTCATCAATTTCGGTCATGAAATCTTCAGAATTCGAAAATATTTTCTCTTTCAAAGTTATAGATCTTTGAGTCTTTTAATCTGGCACTTGAATCAGCTCAATCCGATATCTGAGTAAAAAGTTATGCCCAACATACGACAGATGTGCAAAACTGGAATTTCCAAAACTGCACTTCGTCAAAACTCCCTTTCAAATTTCCAATCTCCAAAATTAATATATCAAGTCCAATAATTGCCCTTATTTGATCCACATTTCGTCCTAAATGATTTCATTGAGTCCCGATATTATTTTATCTGCAAAATAAACTAAAACACATCAAAACATTCATCAAACCCGAGAAACTAAACAAAATATTAAGTAAAAGGGGCGGTAAATATTGATATATTTTCCGCTCATCACACCCCCAAACCTAACATTTTGCTAGTCCTCGAGCAAAACAACAAAAAATAAAATTAAAATTAAACTAAGCCACTTTCGTAGGGATCACGGTTGCATTTAGCGTATGCAACAAGCCTTTAAACCCCTAGGTGTCCCTAGTGGACGAGTTGTAGTCTCGTGAGGGTTTACAGCAATGATACCCACAAACATTTTACAAAAGTAAAAAGGCAGTAAAACTAATGCACACAAAAGCAAAAAGACAAGAGAAAAGAGAATAAAGAAGATAGTAACTAATCAGGTGTGAAACTTCTACTACAAGTTTCTAGTTGTTTTGTTTCTTTCTAAATTACTAAATAAGTAAATTCTCCGATTATTTTTACCATTCTTCATATACACAGCCAACATAATATTAAACAACTCATTTTTGCCCACAACAGTCATAAGTGCAGTTGATAAGAGAGTAATATTTTTGTCCTAAAGTTCTATCAGATTTCACACCTTTTTGTAGCAATGGAATAATTTTTCTGATTTTTCTGATTTTTCTGATTTTTTATTTGATTTTCTGAATTTTGACTTTTTATTTATATACAATACCTTCCGTCTATGTAGCGAGCTTTGGGTCGGTGGCTCCCAAACCAGTTGGCTTTAGGGCACCAGGTGTTAAGACACCCCTACGAACTTAATTACTCAGACTTCAGATATGAATATATTATTTTGTAGCATCTTTGATCCATGTAACGAGTTTTGGGCCAATGACTCCCAAACCAGTTGGTCTTAGGGCACTAGGTGTTAAAACACCCTTACAGACTTAATAACCCGGATCTTAGATACTTTATTTTTTTATATCAGAAATGATTTTTTTTTTTATTCCATAACTATTAATAGATGTTTCCTCCAATTAAACTAGAGCACGAAATATTACAAGCATTTCAATTACAGCTCATGTCTGTATGTTACTATGCATGTTGATAATACCTGTCAAATGAGCATATGAAGATTCATTTTAGTCAGTATTATGGAGAATTCACAAATTAAATAATTCAAAATGAAATACAAAAAATTTAACTTGTTTCGAAATAAATGGTTTGAAATACGTCTCAAGAGTGGAAACTCCTTACTCGACTATTTCTTACCAATTTCACCTTTTAGTTAAAATAAAAACACAAAAATGCAAAATATTTTTGTAATTTTTGAAAAATTTTCAAATTTTTTTGTATTTTCCAAAAATAAAAATTTTGGACTAAAAATAAAAACACAATACAAACAAGTACTATTAACTATACCTCACCCCCAAACCTAAATGAGACATTGTCCCCAATGTCTTAAACAGTGAAAGAAGAGTTTAGAAAATAATACCTGGTTAGCTGAAATTCTACAGGAAAATTAAAGGTTAAGATCCAGATTTATTCGTCGCTTCTTACCACGATCGTCCTCAGACCATTTTATTTTTGAAATGATAGGGTCAACTTTCGGTTCATAGGCTATAAGTGGTCTATTAGATCCGGAGCAGTTCTGGCAGTAAAGAGGAGTTCTTTCATAGGTTTTGACACGAACCCATTTCTCCGAGCATCATCAAGAAAACACAAAGAAAATCATAAAATCCATCAACGTTGAGTAGTCCAAGCGGTTTCTGGTGTATGTTCAGGTTCGCCCAAGATAGTACTATAAAAATTTCCTCCAATGTGCCCAAGCCACCTGGCAAAGCAATAAAAGCATTAGAACGGTTAATCATTTCTACCAGTCGTTCAGACATACCTGGCACGATCAGTTCCTCTCCGTTTGATGATCCAATAAGATTCGCCTCTGCCAAGGGTTTTGGGATGATTCCCAAAACATGACTGCCTCCTTCCTGTACAGCCTTTGAAACGATCCCCATAAGTCCAAGATTTCCTCCGCCATATATTAAGTGCATATTCCTTGCTGCTAAGACTCGACCCAATTCCTGTGCTGCTTCTATGTATTGTGGCTTAGTACCAACACTAGTACCGCAAAACACACAGATGTTTTCAACTCGTCTTCTTGAAGTGGCTTCCATTTTTTTATGTATTTCTTTTTCAAATCAGGATGCCTTCAAAAGTGCAGTGACGGGCTGAATTTATAGTACCTGAAAAAGGGTGAGTAATAATAGCACTAATATCTTCCAAAGGACGATTGTTAGCTAAACAAAAAAAGAGATCGTGAAAGGTCAAAAAGTATGGATCCTGTCTACGAAAATCAAGATAATTACAATAGAAAAGCGAATCAAAGCAATAATTATGGCAACGGAATTGTGTATGCAATACGCCACTGTTTGGTATATAAATCCATTAGGATGCTTCTAAGATTTAATTCTTTACTCAGCCATCGTTAATAAATTGTTTCTCCTCTTTGATTGCCAAACACAATTCCTTCTGTTTTAAAATGCTCCGTTTGTGCCTTTCCCTACAAAAATAACACACAAAATTAAAAAGTCTACAAAATGTATACACAAAATATGAAAACAAAAATTACAAAATGCATGGGTTGCCTCCCTGCTAGCGCTAATTTTTCGTCTTCAGCCAGACGTGACTGAAATTCATCTGTTAAGGGGAGGTTTCAATGTCGTTTTAGATGTCCGATCAAAAACAATCCCGTGAGCGTTGCTTTTGAAGGGTCTCTTCCAACTGTAAAGTGGCAAAAAGAGTTTTGTCTCATTCAGTGCTCGTGCCAACTTTTTGCTCCTTGTTGTTCCAGTGGTTCCTGCAAAGAAAGAAAGAAAATCAGGAGGTCTCGTATGATGCTTGACTTGGAATGGAAATTCCATTCTGTCAAGCTTCTGGTTGATATCTTTAATTTGTACTCCCCAAAACAGCAATGTTTCTCCTGAATGCTCTGGATCTTTATTAAGGTCAGACATTTGCTCCTCCATTTGCTCTGTTTCTTGCTCCACCTTCTCTTCACAGATGTATTGTAAAATTCTTGTATTCATCTCTTCATCTGTCGTCTGTGAAATACATGCTTCAAAATTGTCAACCCGAGGATGCAAAGATGTTTCTGACATTAGGTTTTCATCCTCTGATACGACTGGAATGGATGGTTCAGATAGATCTTCTTCAAACATCATGGTAAAGCATGCTCCAAGATCTTCATTTTGAGGATTGAAAGTTTGATCCCCCGTTGTTGGTGCAGTTGGTACAAATAGATCAGCTTCATCCTCGTCAGAATCTGAATAATAAAAGTCAAATTGAGACTTTGCCGGTTCGGGCTCCTGAACTGATACCTCTGGTTGTTGATACTGCTCAGCCTCCTCCTCTGTTGAAGTGTCATTGTGAAATGATTGGTACTCGAAGGCTTCATCTATGTTCATCTGAAACTGGTTCTTGAGGTATGTAGTTCTGGTTTTCTGTGAATTGTCTCATTTGATTTGTCATCCTCTGAATGAATTCTGATTGTCTCTGAATACTTTCAAATTGTTTCTGGCTTGTTTCAAGCATTGTATCTAACTTTTCTTTTTGTTTCTTGAACATATCTTCGAGCATGTTCAACAACTGATCTTCCTCTGATGGTTCTGGTTGTTGATGAAGATCATAGGTAGATGGTGGATAAGATGGAAAATGTTGTTCTGTGAAATGTGATGGCTCGTCATAACAAGAAGGATCTTGATAGCTCTGCCACCCTGGATGGTATTTGTATTTGCAATAATCTCTAGGGTGGTTACCATTACAAATGTCACATCTCCCCATTGCGTTTTGTTTAGCAAATATGGTATTGCTTGGTTCTGGCATCCAGTGATAATTGTTGGGCTGGACAACAGGCCTCAGAAAACCGGACTGTTGCTCCCAAATTTGGGGTGTATTTTCTAGTAAAGCTCGTGATCTCTCAATCTCCCAATAAAGTTCCATTTTTCAATCACCTGAAAACAAAAGAAATAAAAATTACAAAATAAAAGAAAGAAAATTAGATATAAGTAAATTAGATAGTTTCAAAATTAACAACTCAAGAAATATAAGTCCCCGGCAACGGCGCCAAAAACTTGACCGGCGTAAACACACACGTATAACGCAAGCGCACGTATCGTTCAAGTAGTATAAAAATATCGATCCCACGAGGACTTAATTCCTACTGTTGTTATTAATTGTTGAATCTATTTATTTACAAATATCTAATTAAATGGAGAAGAGATAGATTGTTTGTTTGTTTGGTTGATTGTGGCTTTGCAAAATGAATAAATAAAAAGACAAAAGAAAATACTAAGGAAAATACAAAAGACACAAAGATCTAGGGTTGTGATCATTCTAATATCATTTAAAAGATAAAGTGGTTATTTTAAGTTTGTGTAATAAATCAGTTTACTAACCTGGAACACTAAATTATGCAAAAGCCTCTGTCGATGGTCAGACGCAAATACCCAGTTTAACCCAATTGAACCATATGTCTCTGTCAACCAAATTATCTGGATTCATTAAGTTTAAGTTCCAATTATGGCTACCCCCGCCCGACAGGTATATTCCTATCCTGTAAGGAAATCTATTAAAGGGTTATCTATCCTCAAGGAAGATCGTGGGCTATTAATCTAAGGCTGAAACCTAAAATCCCTATGTCTAGTTCATTTTAGATTTACCACATCAATCTTATTGGTGATCAGACAACAAGAAGCATTAAGTTTAAGACTTAATAAGTAAACCTTTAAATTACCCAAACTATAAAATAACCCCTTATAAACCGGTGATATTAGAATTCATCACAACCCCAGATAACTAACACATAACTAGGGCTAGTAACAACTTAAAAGTAAAAGACATAAAGTAAAAATACTGAAAAGTAAAAGACATAAAGTAAAAACTGAAAAGTAAAATAAAATAAAATGCTAAGGTAAAAGGAATTACTTTTACTACTACTAATTTAGATATCTCCCATAAAATAATATATAAACTTGTGATATTATTTTACCAACCGACCAATCTGGCGGTATCCTGATTAAGTCAAATTAAGTCCAACCAGCCATATAGGCGGTAATATTTGTCCATAATCCAGCCATAAAGGCGGTACCAAAATAAATTTACCAACCGACCAATCTGGCGGTATCCTTGATTAGTCAGGTTAAACCAGATTAAATTGAATTGCCAACCGACCAATATAGCGGTATCCTTTATTAATCAGTATTTTAAATAGTGAATATTATTTTTAAGGGAGATTAATCTAAATAGTAACAGTAAAAGAATTACCTTTCACCCTAGCTGGGAAATTACCTCCTCATTACTGAAAAGTAAAAACTGAAAAATTAAAGAAAGAAAAGTACTGTGCGTAAAAGTAAATTGCGGAAAGTAAAAACTGAAAAGTAAAGAAAAGAAAGTGCGAAACTGAAAATTAATTACTGAAAACTAAAAATAAACAAACTAGATACAATCTTCTTATTTATTCATTAAGAATTTCAAAGAAGAAAGTATGAATTTTACAAATGAAATGGCTTGGTATTATAGGCAAAATTTTGCCACCATCAAATCATCAATCAATTTCTCCACCAATTACATTATTAATTTCTCCACTAATTACTCCACCAAATCCATAATTGCTCCAATAATTTCTTATCTTGTTTGGTGTTGATTTGATAATTTTTAATAATTATTAATTAATTAATATTTTGCTTTGAAAATGATTGATAATGACTTTTAATAATTACACTCCACACACTTCTGGATGGTTCATCAATTTCGGTCATGAAATCTTCAGAATTCGAAAATATTTTCTCTTTCAAAGTTATAGATCTTTGAGTCTTCTTTAATCTGGCACTTGAATCAGCTCAATCCGATATCTGAGTAAAACGTTATGCCCAACATACGACAGATGTGCAAAACTGGAATTTCCAAAACTGCACTTCGTCAAAACGCCCTTTCAAATTTCCAATCTCCAAAATTAATATATCAAGTCCAATAATTGCCCTTATTTGATCCACATTTCGTCCTAAATGATTTCATTGAGTCCCGATATTATTTTATCTGCAAAATAAACTAAAACACATCAAAACATTCATCAAACCCGAGAAACTAAACAAAATATTAAGTAAAAGGGGCGGTAAATATTGATATATTTTCCGCTCATCAATTACTAACTTCAGAATTAAATCCTCTTGTGTATCGAACATACACTGAATCTGAAAGCACATGAGTAATCAAGGGTAAACAAGACATTTTATAATATGTGATTCAAATCACACAACTTTGATAAATGAAACAATAATATATTATTTCAATAAATAATTCCGTTTACAATACATGAAGCTCTAGGGCTATAACCCAACAATCTCCCACTTGAACTAGAGCAAATGAGACATGTCATGTAATCCTAAGCACTTTGTGACCTTCAAAAACTGTAGCCATTAAGGTCTTTGTAAACGGAATAAGCCAGGTTATCTGTGAATGGAATCTGCGTGACTGTAACATCTCCTCTCTGCACTATCACTCTAATGAGATCATATTTTCTCTCCATATGCTTTCCTCTCTTGTGGCTTCTTGGTTTTTTAGAATTTGTCATAACCACTATTATCGCAATAAAGTGTGAGTGGTTTATCCATATCTGGAACAACATCCAGATCTCCCACGAACCTACGGAGCCAGACGGCTTCCTTAATGGTGGAGTCAGCAATGCAAGATTGCTTTATACTTCTCCATACAATGGCCCCACCACCTAGGGTGGCTACTGATCCGGATGTAGATTTCCTAGAATCGACATCCGTCTGAAAATTAGAATCTGTATATCCTCTGAGGATCATATCTGTTGGACAATTATGACCCATAACATCACTATTTGTAAAAGACATGGTGTTCTTTGTACAAATTAACTATGTGACAAAGAAAACTGCTCTTTTATCATTTTTGTAATTGGATTACTTAGATATATAAATGATAAAAGTCCATATGATCAGTTCGGTATTAATAAGATATGAGACAGTATTAATCCACGAAAGATTTGAGCATTAAATATCCCTAGTCGTAGTATTATCGAGACTGGACATCGATAATGCGGAATAGGCTAGTATTGTACTTGTGCACATTATGGAAACTTAACGGCATAGTTCTCGTATATTTAAGTATTGGATACTTATGCAAGTGTGGTAGGAGGTTCTGTTAGCCGATGGACAGGGAACAGTTTCGCTCTGGATAGACCCATCGAAGTCCCATTAGTAGTATGACTATGTGTCTATGGGAATCCGAATCAGGGTAGGTGTATTTGGTCTTAACCTGAGACTTGCATCGCTAATACTTACGACAATCAGTACGCTTTGGTTTTAGTCGTTCGAGGCTTTAACAGGTTCTGTGTACGCCTCTTCTGGGTATACTGAGAATCGTAGTGTATTGGGTGTGATGGCAAGATGGAAGTATCACTTCAGTCATATGGAGATGATGATCACGCAGGGATACAGAACTGGTACTCTTAAATGCTGTAGCTATCGGGGATAATATAAAAAGGTCATGATTATCCGATTAAAGAGACTAATTTCTAGTGATCCGATATATGCTTCGTACTGGGCAGACACAATTCAAGCCATAGGCCTAACATGTGACATCTGATACTGGATCGTAATACGCAATACTTAGTATACTATGCCTGATATATAGATTATATATTCTTCGTTGAATATTTTTGGAGAATTGGGTAGGCACAGTGCTTTTCTAGAAGCCAATCATGTCTTGTAAATCGGTAAGAACGTGGTATCGGGTACGCATGTGTTCGGATAATACGACAACCGAATTTACTGCCAATATATCTAGGGATCTCTTGGGTCGCTTCCCAAAGATTCATCGATGACATTTGACTCGAACATAATTAATCTGGGATTAGTTAACAGAGAGAAAATTAATCTGGGATTAATTGCATCATGAATTAATCTGGGATTAATTCGTGAAGAAGAGAGAACGCGATTAATTTGGAATTAATCGGTAAAATAAATTTAATAGTTAAATTGGATTTATCTATTTAATTTATTTATTTGGGCTAAAATAATATATTGGATATATTAATTGAAATCAGATTTCAACATGGAATTAAAATTAGATTTTAATTCAAGCAAACAAATTATTTTGGAATTAATTTGTAAGCAACTTCTGTAGTAATTTTGCTAGGCATTATTATTTAATTAAATTAGATTTAATTACGTTGCGACGGAAAATTCGTTTAATCCGATTAAACGAAACCGGGCCCAAAGTTTGTGTGTGCCAACCAAATTTTGAATTTAAAATGGTGGAACCCACTTTACTTACATCACTAGTCAATCAAGTTGATGGAAGTGGTTGGGAGCTTTTATTGAAACTTCTCCAACACACTTTGTTTTTTATTTGCTTTTTGGAAAAACATATACCACTTTTGCAAAGCAATTTTGGTAATTGGGTTTTAGAAACAAAATATCAAATATACTATTCCTCTTCCTCTCTCTTTGGACGTGAATGCTCCTTCTTCTCCATGGAATTTTGTTGCAAATTTCTTCAAAGCTAGCACTTTAAAGAGTCAATTAAGGTGATAGGGAAACTCACCCTTGAGTTTGGAACAACAAAGAAAGCTTGGAGCTTCCGAAATACAAAGAAAAAGTCTTGAAACTCATCTGGTCAATGTGAGTATTTCCGCAACTCTCTTTGATTTATTCACACACAAATCATCTTAGTGATCTTGTGGCATGTGTAGGACACTAACAATATTGTCACCAGAATATACAAGCATATAATTTCTCGTTCTTTTAAGATACTTGAGAATATGTTTCACAACCTCCCAATGATCTAATCCTGAGTTGGATTGAAACCTTCTGACTACTCCCACTGTAAAGCAGACGTCCGGTATTGTGCATAACATAACATACATAAGACTTCAAACTGCTGAGGCATATGGGATATGTCTCATTTCCTCAACTACTTGAGGTATCTTAGGAGACTATTCCTTAGACAAATGAAATCCATGTCTGAAAAACAAATTACCTTTATTGGAATTATGCATTCCAAATCGAACTTGTTGATATAGGATGCTTGAAAAATTACTAACAATAGTTTCTTGTGATCCCGAATGATCTGGATCCCAAGTACATAACTGGCCTCTCCCAAAGCTTTCATTTAGAATTGATAAGCTAGTCAGATTTTCATGTCCGATAATATATTTACATCATTCCCAATAAGTAAAATATCATCGACGTATTAAACGAGAAAAACTACCTTACCATCAATGATGCGCTTGTAAACACAAGGTTCATCGACGTTCAGCTCAAAATTATAAGACTTGATCGTAGTATCAAATCTTATGTTCCAAGATCTTGATGCTTGCTTAAGTCCATAAATGGATCTTTACATCTTGCAAAATTTTTGCTCTTAACCTTAGGTTATGAACCCCTCTAGTTGTACCAAATAGATAATATCATCAAGATTGACATTCAAGAATGCAGTCTTGACGTCCATTTTCCAAATCTCATAGTCAAAATATGCGACAATGGAAAGAAGTATGCAGATGGATTTTAGCATGTCTACTGGCGAGAAAGTCTGTTTATAGTCAACTCCCTCTTTCTGGGTATAACCTTTTTCCACTAGCCTAGCCTTGAAGGTCTGTACCTTCCCATCCACTCATTTTTTATCTTGTAGATCCACTTACAACCTATGGATTTTACTCCATCAAGTTGGTCTACAAGTTCCCAGACTGAGTTGGAGTATATAGACTTCATCTCGAGGTTCATGGCTTTGAGCCATTCCTCTTTATCAAAATCATCCACTACGCTACGATAGGTCAATGGATCATCTATACCATCACTAGATGCAACAACTTGCACCTCTCCATTCCTAGATAGCGAGGTTATCGTACAACCCTCTCACTACGTCTAGGTGGTATTGTATTCTGATAAACTTGTATCTGACTCTCAGATGTAGAAGGTGTTGTGTTTTTGTCAACAGTTGACAATGGTGTGCTAGTCGTACCGGAAAGTAACTCCTCAAGTAACACTTTACTTCGAGGTTTGAACTCTCTCATAATGTAGCATTTGTCGACAAAAATACTTTATTATCTTCTGGACTATAAAAGAACCCACCCCTAGTTTCCTTAGGATAGCCTACAAATAGGCACACATGTGAACGTGGCTCCAACTTAGTCGTCTTATTCTTCAGCACACGTGCTGGACACCCCCATATGCGAAAATGTCGCAAACTTGCTTTAGAACCATTCCACAACTCTAATGAAGTCTTAGAAACAGACTTAGAAGGAACTACATTCAGGATATACATTACAGTTTGCAATGCATACCCCCAGAATGAACTAGGTAGTGTGTTATAACTAAACATTGATCTAATCATGTCTAGTAGGGTCCGATTTCTCCTTTATGCAGCACCATTTTGCTGCGGTGTTCCAGGTGCTGTGAGTTGTGAAATTATTCCATGTTTTACCAAGAATTCCTCGAAATCTCTATCAAGGTATTCTCCTCCACGATCCGACCTTAGAGTTTTGATTTTTTTACCTAATTGGTTCTCAACCTCAACACGATACTCTTTGAACTTTTCAAATGTATATGACTTGTGTTGTATTAGATAAAAATACCCATTTCTCAAATAATCATCAGTAAAAGTGACAAAGTATTCATAACCACCTCGGGCTTTTACATTTATCGGTCCGAAAATGTCCAAATGTATTAGCTCTAGCGGTTCTTTAGCTCTTATCCATTTTTCCACTAAAAGGTCTCTTGGTCATTTTGCCTTCTAGACAGGATTCGCAGACTCGTAAAATACCAAGTTTTAACTGGTTTAAAATTCTGTTCTTTATTAATCTATCTATCCAGTCAAGGTTAATGTGTCCAAGTCTAAGATGCCATAGATATGTGTCATCATGAAAATCTTTTGCCGTTTTGTTTTAGGTTTTTTAACCTTAAACATTTCAATATTTAGCAGTGTATCATGTGTTAACGGCCTTAGCATATATAAATTATTCTCGGAGTTTCCTGTGTATATTGTTAATCCATTTATGCTAATAATAACTGATTTATTATCAAAAGAAATAGAGAAACCACTTTCTATAAGTTTTATTACAGAAATCAAATTCCTGCAAAAATCGGGAATATAAAGCACATTATTTAAACATAAATAAACATTATTAAAGTTCAAATTTGAAACTCTCACTGCTCTAGCTGAAACAGCATTCCCTGTCCCGACTCTCATGGTAAAGTCACCTTCAGCAAGGTCCTTCCATGAATCAAGTAGCTGTAAAGAACAACAAACATGGTTAGTGGCACCAGAATCAAAAATCCATGCGGATTTATCATCCTCCATCGAAAGAGAATCAATAACAAGTAAATCGTATTTACACGTATTCTTCTTCTCTTGTAGCTCAGCTAGGTACTTAGGACAGTTCCTCTTCCAATGCCCTTATTTGTCATAATGGAAACATTTTCCTTTGGCATTGGCACATTTATAGCATTTGTTGTTTTTCTTTTTCATTTGCTTTGCCTTAGCCTTCCAAGTTCATTTCTTCTTATTCTTTCTAGATTTAGAAGATTCGGCAACATTTGCCTCTGCACTAGTTCTGCGAGGATCCATGATCATGGACTCATAATGGGTGAGCTCATTCAGTAGTTAAGTCAACATAAAATTTCAACTTATTCATATAATAATTACTTTTAAATTGTAAGAAACTCTTCAGAAGGGATTCCATGATCATTGTCACCTGGCTTTGCTCATTTATACGAGCACCATGGCTTTCAGCAGTGTTCAGATGAGATATCATCTTTAAGACATGCTCTCAGACTGATGATCCTTCCTTTATCCTTGCGGTTAACAATGAGACAATAGCCTCATGTTGTTGCCACTCCGAAGGCTGTCCAAACATGTATTATAAAGACTACATTATTAAAAAATTGTTGCCATAGGCTCATGCTTTGCAGCAAGAACCTCAGACATTCCTGCTATCAAATAGTTGTGGGCTTTCTCATTGGCTTTATTCCAATTATTAAAGGCATCGTGTGCAGCTCTGCCAGTATTTAGGGCTGGCTCAGAATGACATTCCTTGTCAGGATAAATTTAAGGTCTTCATAGAACAATATACCATTCATGTCACTTTTCCATTTAACATAGTTATCCCCGATTAATTTTCTTACTTGAGAATTGTGATTATTGCAGATGTCATGGTTGGAATAAATAGATAAATGCTCATTCATTATACATTCATCGCATACTAAAAATTGTCAAACATTTAGGCATAAAATTAAACATGATGCATGATCAATGTATAATGAATTAGAAACCTAAAGGAATTACTATGCCACGATAATCTATCATCCCACAAATAAATATCGTCGTATGGTAGGTCAAGTATTCGCATGATAGATCGAGACATTCTCAATTGATTAATATATCTGGAAATAACTCTTATTCCTATATTAACTAACTACCATTATATTTAATCAAGGAACTTTGATTAACTATTTAATCATTCATTTTTTGGTGTAACTCATTGTTTCGGAACCCTTAGACTTAACTAGTAAAGTTCCGCCGTAGGGTAGGTCAAATCACCAAATACATCTAGAGTTCTTATCCTCTTGGAATCCAAACTTGATATTGACCCAAAATGGACACCATCCGTAGGGGACAAAAATAAAGTCGTCTCGAGGCGCCTTTGGAATCTCACAGTTTTGGATAACAACAGAGATCGCAGGATATATTGTGATATATCTCTCTCCCACTCACTATTTAAAAGTCTAAGGTCTCTATCACACTAGTATCTAATGAATTTAGATTATGCCTGGCTAAAAATATAACTTTATTAATACTAGTGGATTATTAGTGATCTAACCAATTTTAACTCTTAAAATTTTATCACTATTACCGATTAGTCTCCACTAACCATTTACTTCATTAAACTAATTTAATCAAGTTTGCTATAGTGACCTAATTTATTTTAACTCTTAAAATATTAGTTCACTAATAGGCTTTAAAAATTTAGAATTCAACGAATGAACTAAAAGTCATTAAACTATTTAATTAATTTAAGCACGTAATAAATTCCAATAGTACATGGAATTGTATCCCGAGTGCAGATCAAATTACCGTCTATTCGGAATCGGCTATGGAATTTATGTCCAAGTTTCCATCTGATATACTAAGGAAATATAATGTACTCATAAAGTCCATAAGTATTTAAACTTTGAATTCTCAATTTTTAAACCTTTAAACTAATTAATCTTATTAATTTGTTTGCATGCATCTCATATTCCTATTTAATTTTTAAATTACATAAAATCATATTTTAAGACTAGAATATCATGCATGTAAACATTTTATGGCATATGGAAATGCAAGAGTAGGCACCCTAGGTTATATGACATGTTATTAAACTATTTAACACATATTAACATTCCCAGGATGGGCGTCGCAACTCCCAAATGGGCATCAAGCCGCTCTGTAAAATAGAACCGAGATAAATGTCATGTTTACTCGGTGTCGCGATGCAGCCTGTTTAGCGTCGCGACATTGAAGCGCATCATGACACAATATGTCCAGCGTTGCGACATGATAATGTTCAGGTCCAGGTAGTAGCTGAATTACTTTGGCGCGACGCGGCCTGTTTCCAAGGGTTGGAATGGCCAAAAACATATATATCACATATTACGTTAACTGAGCTCATATTTTTCTATACTAATCTAATTAGTACAAATAATAATCCAAGGCATCCCTTGGTCTTCAAATCTTGTTCCATGGTATGTTGTTGAGTTTTTTGCGGAATCGGCTTGTGATAAGTCCTTCGCAGCATCAACTCCTCCAAGTTACAAATAGGGTTACAATATGGAGTTATTACAAAATAAATGAACTTACAACACTTGAAAAAATATGGCCTTATGGCCTTACATTCCCAATATTAAAAATAAAAGCCGAAAAAATTAACGACCAACCCAACACATTCATCACATGAATCAAAATAAACATTCATCTCATGAACATTAAACCATTCATCTCATGAATCTAAAATTATGCCTACTTATCACAACATGCATTCTAACAATTTATATCTCATATAAATCATTAAAACTGAAACTTTAAAAAAAGAAGGGTTAAGAACACTTTTCAACCTTAGCTCTTAATGCCAATTATAGGAAATGTCTCTCCTTATGTGCAACTTAAATGCGATTGGCTCCGGGATCGACCATGAAAAATTTTATTGTCTTCTCCTTTTGTTAAAATCGAATTCCACCAACTCTTGGTGAATGGATTTGCTCGTCGATGTGGATGTGTTTCCTTTTAGATCTGATGCTAGGATCAACCACCCGATCTTCCGAACTATGACTCAAAACCAACAAACCGAAGTGTAGACTTTACTCACAAAGATGAATCTATAAACCATTTAGAAAAGTTATTGTCACAATTATTTTTGACTTAAAGAAGATGAATTTCTAACTCACTCTAATTTTCTTTCTATTCTCAACACTTGAGAAAATAAATTTTCTCTCAACACTTAAAAAAAACAATCAGGATTTTCTTTTCTCTCTCAATCTCACGACATGTGTGTGAATGAATATGAATTTCTCTTACCCTTTACCTTTGAGTGGAAATGGTAGAGATTATATTCTCTTACAATCAAGCCAACTACCTTGTTATTAAGTTACTAATGCTTTCTTGCAATGGCAAACACATTAATCTGGCGACCATACCAAAGAATAAGAAATAATCACAAATGACAAAACAATTAGGTATTTAGGTCATACCTAATAAACATAAATTGTTGGAGAGTATGGCAAGTCATATGGCTTTGTCTCCACGATAAATTAAAATTCATTATCATAATAATAATGTCATTACCTTAATTATGATATAATAATTATCTCATAATTATTATTAACTTGATTATCTCATAATCATAATTTGATGATCTCATAATCATGATTTGATTATCTCATAATCAAATAAATATTGAAAAAATTAAATTAAACAAATTTAATATAGTTTTCATTTGTGACAATATATATTATTAATCATATTAATAATATATAAAAATATATGTGAGTATATAATTAGACAATCCTATTATATTAGGTTTGCTACAGTTAATCAAGCTAGTACGGGGACCAAATGGACTCACAGTTCCAAGCTCCAATAATCCTAAAATATTAATTAAAATCTTTAATTAAATATAACGAATTATTAATTTCGCGTTATTTCACTAAAAACTCGAAGTTGAACTCTCGTTGCCGTAGATGGAAAATATAAGCCGAACAACTTCGGTGTCCATCGATATAGCCATTACATACAAATTGTCCCTTCACGGATATCTCATAATTAGATTAAGGTCATTAGTCGGTTATACCTCTCTAATTAGAGCCGGCCCTTCATGAATATTAAACTTTCTATTCGTAATAAAAAGATTTGAGTGCTCTAATTGATCAAGCCCTGAATTAACTCTTAAGAGAGATATTCTTCTACCTCTCGTAAGAATGAGTGAACTCCATATCTATGTAAAACGTTCCCAGCTACATACCAAACCATATCCCCAAAATACATAGTTATTGGCCGGGAATACTTCACCAAGCTCACCTTAGTAAATCAAAGAAAATAGTCTGTCATGCAAGAGTTCGTAGTACACTCAGGATTAAGATCAAGCCATATATGACTATCTAGTAGATAAAATGACTTTCTTAAGTTAAAGGATATTATAAGATATTCATTTTTATCTGGGTTCAGTCCTATATGATCACATCATACAAGGTGCCTCCATTCCCATATCACCACATGAATAAACCCGGATCAAATTCGTTATACAAGTATAGATCGGACTGCAGCTATAGATAAACCATAAAAAAGTACCCATTTTTCTTAGTCTATGTGGATTGTTTTAGATTACTAACTTCGAACTTAAATCCTCTTGTGGTATCAAAGCATACACCAAGTCCAAAAGTATATGAGTAATCAAGGGTAAACAAGACATTTTATAATATGCAATTTAAATCAAACAACTTTGATAAATGAACAATGCATCTATTATTTCAATAAACAATTTCATTTACAATACTTGAAGTTCTAGGGCATATATCCCAACAGTATGTTGAACCATCATAAGTGGTATGATTTAATGGACTACACACGTCACTGTGAACTAGTTCCAATAAATCTTCTATGTAGTGTGCAACACCAAGAAATGTGGCCTTTGTCATTTTCCCTTGGATACATGACTAACAAATCGTATAAGGATCTAAGGTAAGATCTTCAATCAAACCATCTTTAACTAATTTTGATAGGCGTCTAACACCTATGTTGTCCGATCTCATATGCCATAATTCATTATTATTTAATTCAGATCTTTTACTTGTGTTTTCCTCTATATTAAGGACATCTCGATATGTTTCCAAAATATAATGACCATTATATAAAGAACATTCACATATCAAATAGTTTTCTTTATCATATAAACACAAAACACTATCTTTAATGTTTATTTTATATCCCTCTTTATCCAATATCGGTAATGATATTATCTGTCTGATAAGAGAGGGTACATAATAACGGTCATGTAAAATTTATTTACATTCATTATGGATATCTAGAACAACTGTTCCTATGGCATTGACATCAAATGTCTCAACATTTCCAACTCTAAGTTGGATCTCCCATTTGTTAAGCCTTCTTTTAACTCTCACGACCTGCATAGAGTTGCAAATATGAGTGGGACTGTCGGTGTCTAACACCCATCCACTATTTGCATCTAAGGCTAATGAGTTGTCAATAATAAGAAAAATACAAAGCGTATATGAGGGTCATGCCTTTCCTTTCAACTTTGGAAAATCTTTCTTCCAGTGTCCAGACCTATTGCAGTGTAGACATACATCACGTGCTACATGTGGTCTTACAGTTTTGTACTTCTTGGAGTCTCTCTTGGATATCTTCTTCTTTCCCATTTTGATTTTCTTCAACTTTCTAGAAGTCTTTGAATAACTTGCTCCACCATGGAGGTACAAAATGGGATTGCCTTTCTTCAAATCATATTTTGTTGTGCGTAATATGTTATGAAGTTCTTCATAAATGGCTTGCATCGAAATCATATAAAAGTTTAACACAAAGCCAGCGTAAGTACAAGACAAAGAAGATAGAATCAAATTCCAGCCTAACCGTTCAGCTATCATAATGTCTTATCGAATCTGGTCAATCATGTTCAAAACAGGAATGCTAATCACTAATTCATCCTTAAGTGTAGCGTGGAAGAATTCATTAGATCTACGATACATCTCAATATCTTGATTTGTTTCGAACAACTCTTTGAGTGTTCTCATAATGCTCCAAGCATTTGGTACATTTATGTACTGTCTAAGCAAATCAGGAATAATTTTGACATACATTGGATTGAGTGTAACATACCTCAATCATTATAACTCCAAGACAAGGCGATTGTTAATCTCATACTCTAAGTAGTTTCAGGCTCCTTTCAGTTTATTGGAATCCAAAAGTCGTGCTAATGGATTTATAACAGCCTTCTACAAGACAAAGATTAAACACTAGGAGAATTTTTTTATTTCAATATAAAAACACTAATATGATTTTGGATTTTAAATCTATTAGTGCTCTCCCACTATTTTACGTAATTTTGTAATCTCCCTTAACAAAAAAATAAAAATTTGATAATCAAATTTCATAAGGGAAGTGGATCCCATGATATTTACTTCAGCCTCACAATAATAACAGTCTTGGCCTTCATAAACTCATTAAGTAGACCTCAAAAGTCAATCACATCCATGTGACACCTGAGTTTAGTCCTAAACTGTTGCCTATCCTCATAATAATGACGGTTTTAGATTAAGACGTGTTCCAAGTATATACTTGTCAATGTTCACTAATGAGCTTTGTAAGTACACCCTCACGATAATGATGTTATTGGATGACTATGTCAACTCATCACATTATATCTAATGTTTTACCGGAGGGACCTAAGTTCCAACCACTTATACCCTTATAATAATGATGATATTGGGTATAAGTAATAAGAACTCATTCATCTCCGTATTGACAAGACGAACCATCCAATGATGATTCAACATTATTAATACTATTATTTAAAATAAAATAATCACCTAATCACGGGAGATTTATGACAATCAAGAAATTAACATGCTTGGGTCAAAATAAATTTTAATTTAAAACATGCAATGCATATCCAAAATGACTTATGCATAATTAAATTAAAATTAAGAGGTATAGATTCAAATACATGTTAAACATGCAACATGTGTTGTGCGGTTAAGATCTGCATTGATACCATTCTATTGGGGAGGATGTGGGACCCATAGGGTCGAATCGATGTCCCACGTAGTGAAAATGGATCTAACCCATAGCTATCAAGCTAAATGTATTTTTAAATAATTTAATTAAATACTATATTCCATTACGAGTGCATATGAAAAAAACCAGGGACGAATTGGGGTCCGAAAGCTCAAAATCGAGTAAAAAAAATTCATCACGCTCCCAAGCAACAATGTGTATGTGCACTGTGCGCTAAAGTGTGTGTGCACTGTAGCGCTTGCACTAGTTTGAGGTTTGTGCCTATTTTCCATCAATGTGGTAAAACATGACATATTAGACTTAAGTGTTTTATGTTGCATATGTTAGGGTTGGTGCTCAGAGTGTCAATCCGGATCGTATTTATGTCCGATTCATAAATACGAATAATTCTTTTTTCCATAATATTACTTATTTAATGGTAGCACCTCTTATTTTTTATACACATTTTTTATCTAATTGCGATTAGATATCTAATTATGATTAGATTGAAACTAACTCTGATTTTGTGATACGTGTATATTAGACAAATACCATAGGATTTACAATATAGTGTGCAGTTACAACGTAGTTTGTAATTGACATTGGGAAGCGTCACTATAAGTTGTATATCCTTAAATAAAGTTCCTGGTCAAGATTTCATAACACGGATTGGTTAGTAAAATTCACTGAGACCAGTACATGTCGTATATCGTGACTTGGTCCGATGGTTTATCCCAATGAACCATGAGACTCGGGAGACTCGTATAGACATGTAGGTGTTTATTTGATAAACACTGAACGAATCACCGAAGATTTCCTAATAGATGGTACACCAACATCTATAGGAATCTTCTGGAGTTGAGCGAGCATAGTGGTCTTTCGACTTGAGATACCACTGTGGATATATGAGTTATCATCAACACTTTGATGGCAGCAACCATAGTGGTGTGGGAGTCACCCAACAACATTTTCTTGTCCGTAGCTTCCGCATAGGACTTGAACAAAGCACGATCATAGCAGACATGACGAGAAGCGCCAGTGTCAACCCACAAACCCTTGGATCCACCAACCATGTTGATCTCAGAGATCATTGCAACAAGTTGGCCTTCAATAAGGTTCTCTTGTGGAGCAGAATGCTTGTTCCGGCAGTTCCGAGCAATATGCGCTAGTTTGCCACAATTGTAGCATTTGAATTGGCCATTATTATTTCTTGAGGGAGGTTGGTGTTGTTATTGGGGTTTTGGTGATTATGGTTTTTATTGTTCTTAGGAGGAAATTTTTTCTTCATATTTTTACCATTAGGTTTCAAGACTACTGAGGCAGTGTTTTATTGTTTGACACAACTAGGATCTCTTCTTTTTTATCCTTTTTGTTGGCTTCCTCTTTTATACGAAGGTGGGTAATAAGATTTTCTAGGGAAAATTCCTTAGTTTTATGCCTAAGTGTATCCTTAAAGTCTTTCCATGATAGGGGTAGTTTATCAATTATTGGAACTACTTGGAATTGTTCATCTAGAGACATACCCTCAAATATAATCTCATGAGCTATTTTTTTTTATAGTTCATGAGAGTGGGTTTCTACAGATTTATCATCTACCATTTGGTACCTAAGGTAACGGCTAACAACATATTTTTTAGACCCAGCCTCTTCAGTATCATATTTATTTTGAAGGACATTCCAGACATCATTAGTAGTTTTCCTAGAACTATATATATCATATAATTCATCAGACAGGCCATTAAGTATATAGTTTTTGCATATAAATTCATTTTCTTCCCAATTTTCATGCTTCCTAATCTGGACTACGGTAGGGTCATCAGGCAATTCGGGTTTTTCAGACAAATAAAAGTTCGCTAATTTTTTTAATAATGAGGAAAAACATCATTTTTAATCTCCAACGTTTAAAGAGAAATCCTTGAAACCAAAAGGTTTGTTCAAATCAACAGCAGCAACTTCAAATGTAATAGTGTTCATTGTAGCGGTAGCAGAAGCAGACATGACAGACATAACGTCTTAAAATTGTTGAAAACAGATTGCAAGGATTAGAAAAATATTACCATTCACCACGAAAATAAAATCAGAACTGGGTTGAGTCGCGGACTAGGTCGCTCTCTTTAAGAAGTTTCGCGGCTTTGTCCAAAAATTGTGCTTGCAGTTATTCGGCCCCACGTCCCAGAATTAAACAGCCCATAAAAATAAATATATCTTGTTGATCGATTAGTGTTATTAAACGTCAAATTACATGCTACAAACCAATTCAAATCAGAAAATACCAATTTAAACTTGCATTAACCCTAAAACCTAAAACAAGAAAACTGTAGAAAACCTGGATAATGTGATGGCGAATCCAAGTCGAGATCTCTCTGTCCTTAAGAACTTATTGGCCCCGTCACATGTGCTTTACGGATTCTATTAGCCAATGTTCTCCCAGGATAACTTGGTTCCTTCTTGTCCAATGAGCACTCCTTGACAAGTATATGAACTAGGAAATGATGGAACTCTCTCACAATATAAAATGAAAGCAATATGATTCTCAAAAACCGGATCTGTTTTTCTATGTGCTTGTAATGGATGGGATGCCTATTATATAAGGCATGGAGAGGTGCCAAGAGGGCACCCCTTGGGGTGGGATGCAACCCTCCCAAGGATTGCAACCTTCACATGCACCCCTAACATCCAACAAGACATTTAACAATATCCTTTAATGAATATTATCAGAATTTCCAACAATCCCCCACAATTCTTCTAATATTCATATAGACACTTAAGAGAGTTACCATGAACTAAAGCTGCATCGAAATAGGTAGCTTTCGCCTTGAACCTTTCCTAGTGAATGACAATCGGATTTACTTGGCAAACCAGTGACCCATAGTTTTGAACTGTTCTGCCGTTGGTGTAAACCAAGACAATTGCCAACACACAGCTTTAATTCAACCATTTTCCCGTTCTATGGTTGTGTTCATTTCGGCCCTGAACAACGGTCCTGGATTCATCAAGCACTTTAGGGTATCCCGCCTTTAAAAGTTCCCATGGAAGCGGCCTCACTTCTTACTTGAAATATGTGATCTACTATGAAGAGGTAATCTGTCTTTACCCCCATTAGGACTCATCTCCTAATATAATGATCATTAAAAGCCTTATCTTATCATAACCAATGATAGACAACACTCAGCGTCATTATCGGAATGGGAAAGAGTACAAAACTCTTCAGTGCTTGTTTTGAATTGCATAAAGTTTCTGTTGTCCCTTTTAAACCTAGATCTTGGGATCTCCAGTCAGCTAGGTTGGGTTTCCACAGTGACAATTCTTAGATTATAGGCTTCAAGCCCATTCCCCTCGATGACTTCTCAACTTGCTCTCGAGGTAAACCTTTAGTTAGTGGATCCAATAGGTTTTCCTTCGACTTAACATAATCGATCGTTATTATGCCACTTGAGATCAGTTGATGTATGGTATTATGTCTCTGACGTATATGTCGAGACTTACCATTATACATTGTATTTTGGGCTCTCCCAATAGATGATTGTCTATCACAATGTATGCTAATCGATGGCACCGGTTTAGGCCAACTAGGAATATCCTCCAGGAATTTTCTAAGTCATTACGCTTCTTCCACTGTTTTGTCTAATGCTATGAACTCCGATTCCATAGTAGATCGGGCAATACATTTTTGCCTCGAGGATTTCCACGACACGGCTGCATTACCAAGTGTGAAAATAAATCCACTCGTAGATTTGGAATCCACCGTATCAGATATCCAGTTAGCATCAATGTATCCCTCTAGTACAGCGGGATATCTCTCGTAATGTAGCCCATGTTTTGAAGTTTCTCTCAGATACCTCAAAACTCTTACTATGGCTTTCCAGTGGTTATGTCCTGGATTGCTCGTATATCTGCTAAGCCGGTTCACAGCTTGAGCGATATCAGGTCGTGTGCAATTCGTGAGATACATCTGACTTCCGATGATTCTCAAATACTCTAATTGCGATACGCTTGAACTAGTATTCTTTGATAGATAAAGAGTTAGGTCCACAGTGGTTCTAGCGACATTTAGATCCCATTTGATATATTTATCAAGTATCTTCTCAATATAATGAGTCTGAGATAATATATATCCGACTGATGTCCTAGAAATCTTAATTCCTAGGATTACATCAGCTATTCCCATATCTTTCATATCAAATCTGTTGGATAACATGTTTTTGGTAGACTGAATCATTTCATGATTACTACCAATTATCAGCATATCGTCTATATAGAGACACACAATGACACATCCTTTTTGAGTTGATTTGGTGTACACACACTTATCACACTCATTGGTTTTGAACCCACTTGACAACATTTCTTTGTCAAATTTCTCATGCCATTGTTTAGGTGTTTGTTTTAATCCGTACAAGGATTTTACAAGTTTGCACACCTTCTGTTCTTGTCCAGGAACACTAAACCTTTCTGGTTGCTCCATGTAAATCTCTTCATCCAATTCACCATTCAAGAATGCCGTCTTTACATCCATTTGATGTATTTCAAGTCCAAATATAGCTGCTATGGCTATAAGCATTCTTATCGATGTGATACGAGTCACTGGTGAATATGTGTCAAAGTAATCAAGGCCTTTCTTTTGTCTATAACCTTTTATGACAAGTCTTGCCTTATACTTATCTATTGATCCATCCGTTTTCATCTTCCGTTTGAATATCCATTTGTAGCCCAGCGGCTTACAACCTGGAGGAAGATCAACCAACTCCCAAGTATGGTTCTGTAGGATTGAATCAATCTCACTGTTAATAGCCTCTTTCCACAGAGGTGCCTCCGGAGAAGACACAGCTTCTTTATAGCTTTGAGGCTCATTTTCTAACAAGTATGTCAGAAAATCGGGACCAAACGACTTAGACGTTCTAGCTCTTTTGCCACGTCTAGGCTCGATTGTCTCAATATTTGCACGTTGATCTGATTCTTGGTCAACCTGATCACTGTCCTTGACAGTATCAATTGTTCTTTTGAGAGACTCTGTTATTTGTCTTTCCTTACAAGGAAACGTCTCTTCAAAAAATATCGCATTCCTTGACTCAATTATCATGTTCGGATTGATGTCAAGAATCTCAGACTTGTGTACCAAGAATCGATACGCACTACTGTTGCGAGCATATCCAATGAATATACAGTCAACAGTTTTGGGTCCTATTCTAACCTTCTTAGGTTTAGGAACCATTACTTTGGCAAGACACCCCCACACTTTTAGGTATTTGTAGGAAGGTACGAAACCTTTCCACAACTCATATGGTGTTTTGTCCAATCTTCTGTGAGGAAGCTTGTTTAGAACGTAGTTCGCGGAAAGCAAGGCTTCCCCCCACAAGTTCTGGGGTAAACCCGAACTCGTCAACATGGCGTTCATCATTTCCTTCAACGTTCGGTTTTTGCGCTCCGCAATTCCGTTCTGTTGAGGAGAATAAGGAGTAGTGGTTTCGTGAATAATTTCGTGCACAGAACAATATTCACCGAATGGTGAAACATATTCACCACCTCTATCACTCCTGATTCTTTTGATTTTCTTGCCAAGTTGATTTTCAACTTCGTTCTTATAGTGCATGAAGCTCTCAATCGCTTCAGCTTTGCTCCTCAGCAAGTACACATAACAGAATCTTGTGCTGTCATCGATAAAAGTGACAAAGTACTTTTTACCGCCTCTTGTTTGCACAATATTCATGTCACACACGTCAGTGTGTACAAGTTCTAAAGGTTCAGAACTACGTTCAACAGAATGAAATGATGTTCTATGCATTTTTGCTTCAACACATGCCTCACACTTATGTTGGCTATGAATTGCAAATTTAGGTATAAGGTTCATGTTAATTAATTTACGCATGGTATCATAATTAACATGTCCTAACCTCCCATGTCATACATTTTGTGACTCAATAATATAAGCAGAAGTACTAGCTTTATTAATAGCACGATTGACAGTCATTATATTTAGCTTGAAAAGGCCCTCAGTTAGGTAACATTTTCCTACATACATATCATTCTTAGTCATTACAAACTTATCAGAAACAAACACAAGCTTAAAACCAGCCTTACTAAGAAGAGAGCCCGAGACCAAGTTCTTCCGAATATCTGGAACATGCAGTACATTTCTCAATGTTAGCTCCTTTCCGGATGTCATCTTCAGAACCACTGTGCCTTGTCCAACCACCTGAGAGGTAGACGAGTTTCCCATTGTCAGATGATCGCCGCCATCGACCTTCTGGTACATGGAAAACATCTTGCTATCTGCACAGATATGACGAGTAGCCCCAGTGTCTACCCACCATTCTCTCGGATTCCCAACTATGTTGGCTTTGGTTACTACTGCTGATAGTTCCATCTCTGAGATCTCATCAGTCAGCTGCTCACCTTCAGTGACATGGGCCTCATTTTTCTTTTTCTTGCCCTTGTCCTAAGACTTCTTGTTTCTGCAGTCCTTTGACATATGACCGCTCTTTCCACAGTTGTAGCATTTCCCCTTGAACTTTTTGTTCGAAGAATCAGCTCCATTGTTCTTTCTTTTCTTGCTACCCTTCACACCCTCAATGATGTTGGCCTTAGACTTCATAGTCTTGTAGCTGGCCTTCTCGATTCTCAATCGAACACTAAGGTCTTCAAGGCTCATCTGCTTCTTTTTGTGTTTCAGATAGCTCCTCAAGTCCTTCTATGATGGAGGCAACTTTTCAATTATGGCGGCAACTTGAAACATCTTACAGAGTTTCATACCCTCATCCAGTATTTCATGAATGGTCAACTGCAGTTCACCCAACTGAGATATCACCGTCCTTGAATCTACCATCTTGTAGTCCAGAAACATACCGAAGACAAATTTCTTTTGTCCGGCATCCTTGGTTTTATATTTCTTCTCGAGAGATTCCCAGAGAATCTTCCCAGAAGTCATGCCTTAGTACACATTGTACAGGGTATTGTCAAGACCACTCAAAAGATAGTTCTTACATAAGAAGTCTCCAGACATCCAAGTCTGTTCTCGCTCATCCTTGGCCATTTCAGATTCACCCTCCACAGGACCCGGAGGATCTTTGAGGAATTTAGCCAACTGGAGATTCGTCAGGTAGAACAACATTTTGCTCTGCCACTGTTTGAAATTTGCCCCACCAAATTTCTCCGGCTTTTCTCAATGAGAGACCGGTACTGTGATGTTTCCGCTAACCATTTGTAACTGGATAAACCAACATGGGTTAATTAGTCTACAAAAGATGAATTGCACAACGATCAACGAATGATATTGTTCAAAGTGATATACTAGGTTCCCACTTGTTGTTCTATTGGACGGTGGTTCCAATAAACACAAGTCCTTGAATTTTAACTAAAGATTCTTTAGAAAAATGAATAAACGAATATTCCCAGAGGACGAGGGGGGTCCGGAGTAACCACTTAAATCCCTGACCACTTAGACTCTTATCGCATTTTTGACAGAATATTCTTTAAACACTTTTTCAATAGGATCTTTTAGCAATTCAAACCCAGAACTACATTTTATTCAATAGTGCATACAATATACAATATATGTAGATATGTGTAAGTGTCAATCAAGATTGGATGGAATTTCTTGTATATGATTACACTTTAAATTCTCACCCAAGTATCCAACACACAATCAACTTCAACTTTATCACTATGTGTATGCTTGTGATAATTGAACAACCTAATAATAACTTAAATCTATACTACCAAGATTAATGTGTTACAGTATATGATTTACTAAGTTAATATTAATTTAAGTTTGCAGTTTATAATAATTACAGGACTATTTCGTTAGTGTCGCGTTCGTATATACGTTCGAACGAGACTGGCAGTGTGGGTGCGTTCGTATTGCGTTTGACAACGCGTTCGAACGAAGTGTTTCCAGAGAGTTCACGTTCGAGTAGCGTTTGATAACGCGTTCGAACAGAATGATTCCAGAGAGTTCACGTTCGTATAGCGTTCGAGAACGCGTTCGAACGGAATGATTCCAGAGAGTTTGCGTTCGAGGTGCGTTTAGGACGCGTTCGAACGTTCTTAGGCAGAAGGCTTGCGTTCGAGTTACGTTTGAAGACGCGTTCGAACGTTCTTACGAAATTTCAGATTTAAGCCTTCGCGTTCGTCGGGCGTTCGAACCTGGATAATGTGATGGCGAATCCAAGTCGAGATCTCTCTGTCCTTAAGAACTTATTGGCCCCGTCATAGGTGCTTTACGGATTCTATTAGCCACTGTTCTCCCAGGATAATTTGGTTCCTTCTTGTCCAATGAGCACTCCTTGACAAGTATATGAATTAGGAAATGATGGAACTCTCTCACAATATAAAATGAAAGCAATATGATTCTCAAAAACCGAATCTGTTTTTCTATGTGTTTGTAATGGATGGGATGCCTATTATTTAAGGCATGGAGGGGTGCCAAGAGGGCACCCATTGGGATGGGATGCAACCCTCCCAAGGATTGCAACATTCCCATGCACCCCTAACATCCAACAAGACATTTAACAATATCCTTTAATGAATATTATCAGAAATTCCAACATATCTCAATCGGTTAGCACAAACACGATTGGAATACTCACACCCGAAATAATTTGCTCGGTATCAAAAAGAACACAAGAAAACAGTAGCCGCAAGCGTTTAAACCTTTGATCTTGAATTGGTGAAAACAGTGCTTGCTAGGAAGTACAAGAATGCAAGTCCCAAAAAAATAAAATGTGTTGCTTTCGATTTGTGGTTTGAACTGGCAAAAATCAATTTTTCTTTATCTCTCACTAGCAAATCACTAAAGTAGATTTTTCCTTATACTGAGATAAGTGAGATAATCTCCTTATATAGAAGATAAAAATGTGTACGTTGTAGTAATAATTGCATGATTAATTTTCATTTTTAAAAGAAAACAATTTTTAACGTTAAAAATTTAAAGGAAAAAAATGTTAGTATTAAACACAACAAACATGCACGTTTTAATACATATAATATAGACAATTGTAAGCTATTATGATATGCAAATTTGTAACTCCCTTTTAATCAAATTTAAAAACATTTAAAATTCAAATTCACAACAATTTTTTCAAAAAAATAAAAAAAATTAAGTAGGTATGTTTTGTGAATAGTGAGGACACTAATGCATTTGTTTTTTTTTGGGGGGTCCAGATTGACTCCTGCATCAAATTTAGTGGGTTCACACGCAAAACTTTTTTTTTTTTTTAATGTTAAAGCAAAATGTAAAGAGCTTAAGAAATAATTCTCCATAACTCATTCTAGGAGCACATCATTGAGAGTTGGAAAACCTTTCAACCTTCTTTTATAGCACCTGATTATGATCATGAAACAGAAGGTCCTTACTCAAACGGCTTTAAATAATGTTAAAAACTTGTGCAATTTGGATCCTATACTGAGTTAAAATGTGTTAAATTTTTATCATTTTCTTATACAAAATCATTAATAGTAATGAAAGATTATTATTAAGATTTAATTAAATATAAATTCTTATTTAATAACTATCAATCACAATTAATAAAAAAACTAACCACAAAGCAAGCATTGAACCCCAGTCCCAAATTATGACAGTAGAAACTTTTGGCATATGAGCTGAAGCTCATATCGGTTAACATTAACTTGATATTAGGCTGCTAAATATCCTTGCACATCAACATGATAGCTACACGTGAAAGCTCTCATTTGTCTGATTGCCTTGCTTCAGCTTATCCGCAGTAATCCAGAGTAATCTTAGCGTGAAACCAAATCGTTTAAAACACATCAACAATGATAAGGATACAAGAGCGAGATTCACTTAAGCCTTTGATCAAACACCTTGCTGTTTATATCAAACACCTTGCTGTTTATATCCTAACAGGAGACAACAGTGTTTAGTAGAATACAACTGATGCCCAGATGTCTATCGAGGATTGATTAAAGAAACTGTTACATCATTTACCGAACAAGCTTCAGACGTCCCACTGTTGGAATGAGATGAATTTTTTCCGGTTTTACCTTTTGAAAAAGCAGGTTCTTTGGGAGAAGGTAAATTAAATTGCTCATTGCTAAGCATTGAGACAACATCCGACATGGTTGGTCTATCTGCTGCATTCTCTTGAACACAGAGAAGAGCCACATTAATGTACCTCGTCATTATCGGATATGATGCTTCCTCTTGCAGTGCTGGATCCATCAATTCATGAGCTCTCTCATCTTTCCACATATTCCAAGCCTGTAAAACAAAAACAATCAAAATGTTAAATCAAGGATCAACTGTAAATGCACATATTAGTTCTATTGACAAAAGCAAAAATAGTTGATCACTTGCATGCCCAATAAGGTTATAGGAATCCGTATTGTAGACGCCTGTGTTCTTCTTGTTACTCAATGTTTCCAACATCAATACTCCAAAACTAAACACGTCCGATTTGATAGAAAAGAGGCCTTCCAGAGCATATTCAGGCGACATGTAACCACTAAAATACCATTAAATCATCATGTAAAGATATATAAAAACAAAACTATAAAAGTAATAATTTTCCGGAATTGAATTTTACTTACTAAGTTCCAACAATCCGTTTAGTATTTCCTTGCATCTCATCACCACCAAACATTCTTGCCATGCCAAAGTCTGATATTTTAGGGTTCATGTCACTATCTAAGAGAATATTACTTGCTTTTAAATCTCTGTGAATAATTCTCAGTCTAGAATACTGATGAAGATAGAGAAGCCCTTGAGCAATTCCTTCAATGATTCTAACACGTGATTGCCAATCTAACATATGCTTTTTGGATGGATCTGTTGCAATATCAAAACATTACATAAAGGAGTATTGAACATCATAAATGATACAGCATAAAACAAATCCTTATGATAATATTTGACATAGCATTGCAAAGTAGCGACAATGATAATAAATCTTATACCGAAAAGGAAAATATCCAAGCTTTTGTTAGGCATGTATTCATAGATCAAAATCTTTTCGCCTTGTTCTATACAACAACCCAAGAGGCTGACAAGATTTCTGTGTTGGAGTTTTGCTATAAGCATCATCTCATTTTTAAACTCCTTTAATCCTTGTCCTGATTGACTTGAAAGCCTTTTAATTGCAACTTCCTGTCCGTTAAGTAATCGTCCCTGCATTCATATTTTTGTCAATGATTTTTATCAAAAAAAATAGTTCATATAACACAGTTGAGGTAACAAGAGTTCCACCTTGTAAACAGGTCCAAAGCCACCTTCTCCAAGTTTACTTCGCATAGAGAAGTTTTCTGTAGCAGCAGCTACACTGGCCAAGCTGAATAATGGCAACCAAGATTCCTTGCTCTTACTTCTTGCATCTCCATCTCCCTCACTGAATTCATTTGATCTTATATCAAATAGTAACAGATCCTGGTTTGTTTCCACATTCATTGTTTCTGTATTACAGCAACTTTAAAATTGTGAGTATACATGTCAGAGTATAGTGATTTGTAAGGGGGAAAAAACTAAAAAATCAGTGACCTTTCTCTTTGATTTTTCTCCTCCATCGACGGAATATGTAAAGAGAAAGAAGTATTATCGGAATAACAGTTACAAGTATCCATAGCAGCTTCTTGTTTCCTACATCCAAAAACATATTTGTTATCAAAGAAAGTAACTGCAAAGAAACAAAACAGAGCTTGATTTTGCCCCAAAAAAATAAAAAATAAAAAAAATAATAACTGGGAGAGAACCAAATAACTTAAAATCACCAAAATTTTGTGCTAGTTTCTTTCTTGATTAGTTTGGTTCATCTAGCTTGTTAAGGAATATGGAATCAATATCCAAAATAGATTTCCTAGTACCATTAGAATTCATGGTTTTATTATATTTCCCTATTAGATAAAGATTTTCTATATTCATTATTATTCTTCATAACTATAGGATTATGATTCATTTTCTATTTTGGTTTTCTATGTAGCCTATATAAAGGCCCATACCATTGTAAATTCATATAGAGTGAATTCAAGACTTTCTTTCATTATCTAACATAGCTTTTTAACATTTTGTCGTCTTGAAACAAGTAGCCTTGAGTGCATTTGGATTCAACAAGAATATTCACAGATTTAAGGTTGAAGCCTTTCTATAACAAGGAAGAGAAAAATTTAGGAATATCAACTTCAATAATGAATTAATTGTACCTGGTTCTGAAGCCGGTACATGTATGTAGATAGACTGTCCGGTGAGGTTTCCAGGTGTTTCTCTCATATCAATCAGGTCCCCAAACCACATTAAACAGCCACTGCCTCCTCCTGTTACATTGGAATTGGCATAAGCTCTACAAGTACAGTTCTTGAAGCATTCAGACTCACATTCCTGAAGATTCATACTCTCATTTAACGAAACCTCTAGCAAGTCGGGCAGTTTCATGTCATCAAATTTCATGAACTGTCCTCCACTTTTGCAATCTGACAAATTACTTCTCACACATGTTCTAGGCCATGTTTGGTTGTCTTGTAATTTGAATTTGAATCCATCCAAACACTTGCAATTAGGTGTCTTGTCCGCGCTGCAAATACTATTAGCACCACAATTCCCATAAGTTTCACAAAAATCACCTGGAGCTGTGAACACAGCATCCCATCTATAGCTCTTCTCATTCCATATTAGACGCTGGACCTTACCTGATGGGTTGAGTTTTAACATCATTGTGGTTAGACTGTTGTAGGTCTCATACCCGTAATAAATTTCGTCTTCATTATCTACCAAAATTACTTTATAAAGAAAGTTTGAATTTGAAGGAGCAGCTCCAAAGAAATCTCCATCCCATGGTCCAATACGGCTTAACTTTACCGATCCACCATAAAGAAATATTTGAGGTAACACATGAATATCAAGTCTATAAGTAAAGTTTCCTGGAGATGGATCATCACCACTTCTCCATGATGTTAGATATTGTTCGAGACCAGTTTTTAAATCCCAACCCACCTTCATGCCTGCTAATAGTGTGTCTGTTAGGTGTTCAAAGCTCTGCCACAAATACCTTTCAGAAGTATTCCTGCTAAAATTATCCATAACAACAAGGTTTCCAGTATCTAAGAGTTGTGCCACTGGGTTTTCTGCTTTTCTAGATATGTTTGAAGACCAGATAGTGCCATTTGTATTGTTGAGAAGAACAATTTTTCCATTGTTGCTTACGGTTAATACAGTGTTTGGATCGAAGATTGGAGTATTTCTATTAGCAACCCACACAACATTGTCAGGGCTCTTCTTGTACCATATTCCCAGGTACTTGTACTTTGATATTCCAGGAGAGAAGAAGCCGAGCTCAAACCTTTGAGACGATGAAACTAACTTCTCGCCATCACGGATTAATGTTGATGGAGTTATCGTGTCAGCTGCTAGTGATAACTTAAAGATCCAAAATATGATCAAAGAACTATAGATGTAGAAGCAAGGAAAATTCTCCATTCCTAAATCTGAAGAGAAAAAATATGTGAATGTTTTGATATTGGATTCATACATTTTATGAAAACCAAAGTCTGGCCATATGTAAAAGAAGTCATTTCTTGACATCATGGTGTGCAATATTAAAGTCTTGTAGACATTTCAAACTTAAAAAATAGCAGGAAATAAGAAAACATCATTTAATTGTTGACAAAAATTGGATATCTTTTAGTTCTTTGATGACTTTCTTCCTGGTGATCCTTATGTAGTCAATTTTGAATTTTCTAAATTATGTAGTCTTCCCAATCCCTTGAAAAAAAAAAGGTGTTTGGGGTCCAAACTAACCATTTTTGTCCAGGTTATCTTCCGTAATCAACGGGCATACTTTAAAGGCAACACGTTTGCCTTGCAACTATAACTGTAGAATACAAGAGAGTTTATTTATTGAATGAACCGGAGGCTTTATATAGCCATTAGACTAAATTAGAAAAGAAAAATAAATCTATCAATAATTACATAATCAAATCCTACAGTCATTGCCATAACTCTAATAATTTTAAGGATGTTTTCTTAATTCTAACACTCTGCATCAAGCTCGAGCATCATATCATATGCACTAAGCTTATATAAATAAAATCAATACGAGAACTTCAAAGAAACTTAATAAGGACATCTGTTAATTGACGATCTAAGTAATATGAATCCAACATACATGATTAATTTGTTACAACCACCATTAATTGATTAATGATTTTAGTGTAACCACTCCTAATCACTCAATTAGTGGACAATTATGGCAACCACTCCACTAATTGTGTTGAGTTAGAAGGCAAGTCATTGCCTATAAATTGAGCTCTCATTTTAGAGTTCAAGCTTCCCCAACAAGAAACTCCAAATAAGAGAGCTTATAATTTAAGCTCCAAGTAAGAGTGTTTAGAGAGTGAAGTGTGAGGTTTTTTGTAACAAAGCTTGTAATCTTTGTAAATTATATTCAAGTAGTAATAGAGAGTAAATTTTTCCTCATAAACACTCTTAAGTGGTCAGAGAATCATAATAAGTGGTATTAGTAACTTTGGTTATACATTGGAGATTCTGGAGGTGAAGAACGAAACTCAGTTCAGAAAATTCGAGACAATTCTCAAAAATCAAATTTGAGCATACCAGCAGCTTGTTCACATCGAGACGAACACGGTATTATTTTTCGGAGATCATAGTGTCCCTCACAGAGAGCATGCACCAGACAGAGAGCAGCCCACGCGTCAAACAGAGGTAGAAGACACTGACATGTCCACCACATCAGCAGTTTCGATATAGTCAGTTGTCACGTCATCATATCTGGTACAAATAAATGCCATGTCATCATATCTGGTACAGTCAGCGAACACGTCATCGCCACGTCAGCAATTCTGGTATAGTCATCTCACACATTATCGCCATATCAGCTTATCTGGTACAGTCAGCTGCCACGTCAGCAATTTCGGTCCAATCAACAGCCACATCATCTGCCACGTGTCAGGAACGTCACCATACCTAGTAAATTTCATTGAGCCTCTTAAAGTCTCTGAAATTTATATTTTAGCCCTAGAAATTTTAGAAATTTACAAATCGATCCCTGAGTCGAATTTAGACCAGCGAATAGTCAAATCCACCATTTTCAACCGTTCCGGACGTAACGGTGACCTCCGATTTGTGAAAATTAGCTCCAATTTTATCCTATTTTCAATTTAAAATTTTAAACTTAAAATGGAAATGGAAGATTCCTCTTCTGGTGCGATGATCAAGATGACAGCAACCAATTACTCCATCTGGAGACCTCCGATGATAGATTATCTATACTGTAAAGATCTGTTCGATATAATCGAGGTGAAGGGAGTGAGATCAAATTCTGTTAAAGAGAGTGATTGGAATAAAGTCAACAATAGAATTCTGGGTTAAATTAGGCAGTGGATTGGCCACAGTGTCTTCCACCACGTAGCATAGGACACAATTATTTATGAAATGTGGATAAAATTGGAAGGCCTGTACCAGGCCAATACAGCTTGGAATAAAACCATGTTCATGAGGCGTTTGGTGAATTTGAAGTTACGGAGTGGAACTTCCGTTGCAGAATACACTAATGAGTTCCAGAGCCTGGTGAATCAGTTGTCTACAGTAGACATGCAGCTGGGAGATGAAGTACATATAAGGGATTTTTGAGGAATAATCGGGTAACGCAGCGAAATTCGAAAAATCAAAATTTTTTTTATTTCAATAATTTTTCTTGAGCAATTAAAATAAACTAATTTATTCTAATTACTCAATACTTAAAAATTGAATTTTTTTACCCAAAAATCAAATTTTTCCAAATTATCATGAGACCCCCAAAGGTTTGCATTTTGATCATTTTAGTCCTATTTATCAAAAAACAAATTTAAGTGATTTAAAATCATTACCAAAATAATTTATATATGTCATATACATCAAAATACAACTCACAACAAAAACCCCCAAATTTCCTTGAAATTGTCGAGAGGCCTAAAGATTTTGGCCTTTGATAATTTTGGTCCAAATTTGTTAAAACAAGTTTACATGATATCCAATCAACACCAAAATAATTTGTATATATTATATACATCATTATACAACACATATATGAAAAGCCCCAATTTTGGGTTCGGTTAAGAACCATGATTTCTCAATTTAATCAAATTAACAAAATTGAGAACACGTTATATGTAACCATGTTACCCTGTTCCTTCTGATGTCGTGTTCCAATCAAGTGCAGACCATGGTATAGTCAAGTCTCTCTAACTCGATCATCCAACTTAGATCTCAAGTGAAAATGGAATTTGTATTATCATGAACTCTTACAAATACTTTGGCCAAAGATTTTCTTTCATTTTCGTAGATCTCTTGGAACACTCAAACTCATTTTATCATAGTCATCAGATTCCTTATTGAATACGCATATGCTTTCATATGTGAATACATGTCCAACAAGCACTTACAGTTAGCGTAGCTAGCCATGTGATAAGTACTGATGAGTACCATAAGCTCCATGTACAAGACATGATCGTACCTCAGATTTAAGGATAGGTAACATTAATGTATATAATGATTGGTCATTAACTATAGATATAATATTCATGTGATCAATTGTTGGGCGGTCTGTTAGGGTTGGTGCTCAGAGTGCCAATCCGGATCGTATTTATGTCCGATTCATAAATACGAGCAATTCTATTTTCATAATATTACTAATTTAATGGTAGCACCCTTGTCTTTTATACACTTATTCGATCTAATTACCATTAGATATCTGATTATGATTAGATCGAAACTAAATCTGGTTTAATAATACGTGTATATCAGACAAAGATCCTATGATTTATAATGTAGTACGCAGTTACAACGCAGTTACAACGCAGTTTGTAATTGATATTGGGAAGTGCACTATAAGATGTATATCCTTAAATAAAGTTCCTGGTCAAGATTTACTAACACGGGTCGGTTAGTAAAATCCGCTGAGACCAGTACATGTCGTATATCGTGACTTGGTTCAATGGTTTATCCCAATGAACCATGAGTCTCGGGAGACCCGTATAGACATGTAGGTGTTTATTCGATAAACAATGAATGACTCACTGAAGATTTCCTAATATATGGTACACCAACGTCAATATGAATCTTCTCGAGTTGAGCGAGCATAGTGGTCCTTCGACTTGAGATACCACAATGGGATATATGAGTTACAATCCACACTTTGATGGCAGTCACGTCATCAATCTATTAAGATCAGACCTCCGCCTGTTTATTGGGTGTGGACCGATGCTCATGATATCCAGTGCGTATCAAGATAGGATCCGTTAGTCCTGTGTACAAGACATAGGCTTCCTCACGTGTTTACGATCTAGTAAATCCATGGTTGTGGTATAACTTCAAAAATCAGTTCTGAGTGTTATTTAGATATCGTAAATTGAAAGTCGACTATATTATACCGAACGGATTTGACGTTCTTATATATATCTCAGGTATAATATGGATAGCCTGTGACGGAGGGATTATATGTATGCAATGACCTCGGCTTGCATAGTTTAGCGAGATTATTCGTGGTCGTCATAATCCATGAGTGGGTGGATTATGGACACGAAATTGGATTTTGTGATGGATAAACCTAAGCTTAGAGAGTCCCACAATATGAAGTGTACTCGTTGAGCACTTGAGCAACGCGATATGAATAATACGGATTATTCATAATACTTTATCAGATTAAATGAGTTAATTCGAATCGTTTAATCGGTTAAACGATAACACATGCATTAGAGGATTTTGGCCAATCGTAATTATTGAGTATTTGTATTTGATACATAATACGATTAGATACACATTAATTATTCGTCAAATGAGATTTTGACATATGCCATAAATATATGTGTTTGTTCTTTATTGTAAATAAAAATACATATATAATAATAATTATATTAATTGATTATTTGGATATTTAATTGTTAAATATTTAAATGATTAATTAATAAACTTTTTTCATAAATGTTATGAAATTTGTCCAATTATTATTGGTTTACATGGCATGATTTAAATTAGACTTTATGTGTGCAATTTTGATTGGTTAAGATAAAGTTTAATATGATTTAATTAGATTAAATTTGCAAAAGGATAAAATTGCCCCTATAAGTCGGTCACAATGAATTAAAAAGGGGGAAATGTTTTATTCTTCATTGATTCAACACCATGGCCGAAAAAAACACCAGAAGAAAAGCTCTCAATCTTGGTTTGAAGAAACCATAAAGAAATGAAGGAAAATCAAGAAAAAAGGCTAAGGATTTAAGAGATTTAAGGTAATTCTTCAAAACCCTAAGCTTGGAAATTTAGTTTCTTATTTCTTGATGATCTAGAAAGGTTCTATGGTTCCTTTAATTCTGAAAAATTGGGGCTTTTGGTTGTGGATGATGAATTGGAAGTTTATATGCATGTGTGAAGTTGATTTGGGTTGTATTATTGTAATATTGATCCAATTTGTTCATTTGATGACATGTTGACATTCTAGAGTGTTATGACCACTCTTGTAATGCCTAGAATTATTCTTGGGTGATTCATATGTAGTGACTTGAATTGGTGTTATGATTAATTAGATTAATCTTGAAAATTTGGATTTAAAGCATGAAAATAGGCAATTTCATTTTCTGTTTCAGACCTGGAATATGTGATATTTTGGTGATGAAAAATATGTCTTATGAATGTATTGGATGTGTTTTGGGAGTTGTAACAATTACCGGAAAGTATTTCGGAGTTGAAATAAGCGAAAACGGCGAAAAACGGGTGACTTTTGAGCCAACCGGGTGACAGCTATCCAAACAGTGAGTTCGTCACTGTTCGGGCAGCCCATGAACTGCTCTAACACTATTGGGGCTGACCTAGGCAGTCACCATAAGTGTCGGGTGGTCGGTTCGGTCAAAAACGTGTTTTGCATCGTTTTGCGGAAAAACGTTTTTCGTAAAAGTTTCGCGACGTTTCCTTTATATTTATGTCGCTATTTGATATTGAATAAATAGGTTTAGGTGAAATATGAATAAATTATTCATATTAGATATTGAATAATTTATTCGGTAATTTGAAAAAATTTTAAATTACGATTTCGCCCGAACCGCGCTTCCGCCGCGCCCTTCGCCCAAAACCCCAACACGGTCATGTTTGGACATTCATTCTCTAATGAATACTTATTACTTGTGCTCTTATGATATGAGACTCATCATCCAACTATTAACATCCCTATGTTAATCAATGCCAGCACACTATAGAGCTAGTCCAATGATATTATTGCTTTTCATGATATCACTTTTGACTCGGAACATCCTTTTAAAACAAAACCTTGAAAAAAGAACACTCACTTTCATATTCTCAACCCTTTGAGAATAGTGTTAGATGAACTATGGTGTGAAGTTATAATAGCCTTTATGATTATAATTTATATTATAATCATATTACGAACAACCTATACCCTAAACCTTACATCTATTGATTGGTTTTATGGCATACTCTCCAACAACCGGACGATTCCGGTTCATTTTTTTAAAATTAATATAAAAAATAGAAATGTGATATGATTAATATTATCAAATACAAATAATGAAAAAATTATTAATTTGAATTTTATTACATTAAATTAAAAATAAAAGAGCTTGAACTTAAATTTAAAAAAACTTAAGCTGTTTATGTATCATCTCGGGGGTGAGAGGAATCAAAGCTTACGTAATTTCATTAGATTTTTTAGTTAGTTAATCCCATAACAATTATTTTCTTATCATCATTATTTGCTCCTACTGTTGATCCTTTAGCTCATGTCCGCTTGTGAAAATCTAACAATTATTTACTCATCATCATTATATGTCTCTATTTATAAATTATTTAGTTAATTTTGTGATGTCTAAATTTCCCCTAAAAGTAGCCGTCTTATTACTGTTATTGAACGTAATTTAGATTTTTTTTTAAAAATATTATACTTAAAAAAAAATTATTTGATAGGGAGCCAAAAGAAAACCAACGGCTAGTAGTCATTGACCTTGGTAAGGCCAATGTCCGATTCCTTGGAATCAGAAGGTTCCAACGGTTCCAGTTGGAACGATTGGAACCGTTCGATTCCTTCCAATTCGGCTAAGGTTTCACCTAACTGAACCGGAATGTACTCTTGAAAGATCTCCCTCAATTTAATCCCAAAACCCTACACGAATAATACAATAATTTAACTATTTATTGTCAAATACTCTAACTATTTTATTGACAAATACTCTAACACCTTTAAATATTTCTAACAAAAACAAACATCAGTCAAACTCAAAATCAACCCTATTAGTTTTATTATTTCAGGACTTTCTTCCTGGTGATCCGTATTTGAATTTTCTAAATTATGTAATCTTCCCAATCTTCTGAAAAAAAAAGGTTTGGGGTCCCAAACTTTCAGAGGCAACAGGTTTTGTCGAAAGGACGACTATTTGGATTCAAATGCCCAATAAAGGACAATTTGGCCTGAAAGTTACTCAGATACTTTTAATTTGATGTGCCATTTCCATAACCAAGCACCAAATTTAGAATCATTAACACAGCAGATATACTTCTATATACATACAAAGTTACGAAGTTTACAAATGGAGACAACTGAGAATTCAAACAAAAGAATATATATATCTGATGCCAGAATGTCTATCGAGGTTTGATTAAAGAAACTGTTACATCATTCACTGAACAAGCTTCAGACGTCCCACTGTTGGAATAAGATGATTTTTTCGCGGTTTTACCTTTTGAAAATGCCGGTTCTTTGGGAAAAGGTAAATTAAATAGCTCATTGCTAAGCATTGAAACAATATCCGACATGGTTGGTCTATCTGCTGCGTTTTCTTGAACACAGAGAAGAGCCGCATTAATGTACCTCGTCATTATTGGATATGATGCTTCCTCTTGAAATACTGGATCCATCAGTTCATGAGCTCTGTCATCTTTCCACAGATCCCAAGCCTGGAAAACCCAAAAAAAAAAAAAAAAAAAAAAAATTTCAAATGTTAAATGAAGGATCATTTGTAACTTCACATATTAGTTCTATTGACTAAAGCAAAAAGAATTTGCCACTTGCATGTCCAAGAAGGTCAAATGAATCAGTATTATAAATGCCTGTGTTCTTCTTGCTACTCAACGTCTCCAACATCAATACTCCAAAGCTAAATACATCCGATTTGATGGAGAATAGGCCTTCCAAGGCATATTCAGGTGACATATAACCACTGAAATTTCATTGTTTCAACAAATATTGAACCATTATGAAAAGATATACAAAAATAGGACATGAAAATAACAATTTTCAGCGATTGAAATTTACTTACTAAGTTCCAACTATCCGTTTAGTATTTCCCTGCAACTCATCGCCACCAAACATTCTTGCCATGCCAAAGTCTGATATTTTGGGGTTCATGTCACTGTCCAAGAGAATATTGCTTGCCTTCAAATCTCTATGAATAATTCTTAGTCTAGAATATTGATGAAGATATAAAAGTCCTTGAGCAATTCCTTCAATGATTCTAACACGTGCCTGCCAACCCAACAAACGCTTTTTTGTTGGATCTGTTGCAATGTTAAAATATAGTATGAGGAACATTAATCAACATAAATGATCAGGGTAAAAATTTGACATAGTATTGTAAGGTAGTGAATATGTCAATTTCTTTTGGATGATAAATCACATACCGAAAAGGAAAAAATCCAAGCTTTTGTTAATCATGTATTCATATATCAAAATCTTTTCGCCTTGTTCTATACAGCAACCCAAGAGTCTAACAAGATTTCTGTGCTGGAGTTGTACTATAAGCATCATCTCATTTTTAAACTCCTTTAGTCCTTGCCCTGACTGACATGAGAGCCTTTTCACTGCAACTTCTTGTCCATTAATAAGTCGACCCTGCATTCACAGTTTTGTCAATGGCTTGTACCAAAACAGTACTTCATTTAACACAGTTGAGGTAAGGAAAATTCTACCCTGTAAACAGGTCCAAAGCCACCTTCTCCAAGCTTACATTGCATAGAGAAGTTCTCTGTAGCAGCAGATACACTAGCCAAGCTAAATAATGGCAACAAAGAATCCTTGCTCTTCTCATTTGATCTTGTTATGCCCATATTTATGTCAAATAGTAACAGATCCTGGTTTGTTTCTGTAATCATTGTTTCTGTATGACAGCAACTTTCAAATTGTGAGTATACATGTTCAATCATAAGCCTTATCATACAAACAACGGAGGGTGATTTGGTGGGGGACGAAAGTTACCTTTCTCTCTCTGCTTTCTCCTCCATCGACGTAATATGTAAAAAGAAAGAAGTACCAAAGGAATTACAACTATTACAACCATCCAGAGTAGCTTCTTGTTCCCTACATCCAGAAACATTTATTTTTTTCAAAGAAATTCAATGGAAAGTACGAAATTCCTAGCTTGATTTTTCCGCAAAAAAAAATGGATGGGTGACTCGCAGCTTTAAGGACGAAGGGTGGTTACTCTAACATAGAAGTGGAACATTTAGTAACATCAACTTCAATAATGCAATACTTTTTACCTGGTTCCGAAGCTGGTACTCGTATGTAGATAGAAATTCCGTTGATGTGTCCAATGGTCGTTCTGAGATTAAGCAAGTCCCCAAACCACATCAAACAGCCACTGCCACCTCCTGTTACTTTGGAATTAGCATAAGCTCTACAAGTACAGTTCTTCAAGCACTCAGCCTCACATTCCGTCAGATTCATACTCGGATTTAGCGAAACCTCTTGCAAGTCAGGTAGTTTGATATCATCAAGCTTTATAAACCTGTCTCCACTTGTGCAATTTGATGAATGACTTCTCACACATGTTTTAGGCCAAGTCTGATTGTGCTGGGATTCGAGCTTGAATCCCTCCAAACAATTACAATTAGGTGTCTGATCATAGTAGCAAATACTATTAGGAGCACAATTCCCATAAAGTTCGCATGAATAATTTGGTGCTGAGGAAAAAACTTGCCACCCAGTGCTTATCTCATGCCATACTAGACGCTGCGTCTGACCTAATGTGTTGAGTCTTAATACCATTATGATTGGATTGCTGTAGGATTCATAGCTGTAATACACCTCATTCTCGTTCTGCCCCAAAATTGGTTGAAAAAGGTAAGTTGAATTTGAAGCAACTCCCACAAAGCCTTCTCCATTCCATGGTCCAGAACAGCTATATATTGCAGATCGTTTGTAAATACACATTTTAGGTATCACATGAAGGTCAAGTCCCTGAGTAAATTTTCCAGGGGATGGATCATCAGCACTTTCCCATGATGTTAAATATCGTTGCAGACCATTCTTGAAGTCCCAGCCCAACTTCATGCCTTGTAACAGAGTGTCTGATGGGTAATCAAAGCTCTGCCATAGATAGCTTTCCAAAGTACTAGTGCTAGAATTGTCCCTAATAACAAAATTTCCAGTATCTAAGAGTTGTGCCACTGGATTCTCTGCTTTTGTAGACATGTTTGAAGACCAGATAGTTCCATTTGTTTGGTTGAGAAGAAGAAGAAGATTTCCATCTCTGCTAAGGGTTAATACTGCGCTTTGATCGGAGATAGGACTCTTTCTATTTGCAACCCACACAGGTGTTTGAGGGACCTGCTTGTACCATATTCCCATGTACCTGTACTTTGATTTTCCAGGAGAGAAGAAGCCCAGCTCAAACCTTTGAGAAGATGAAATCAACTTTTCACCATCACGGAGGATGCTTGATGGGGTTATGGTATCAGCTGCTGATGACAAGTTAATGCTCAAGAAAAATATCAAAGAAATAATCATGTACAAGAAAGGAAGATTTTCCATTTTTAAATTTAGTCTGTGGAAATGTTGAGATTGGATTCATACATTTTCTTTCTCAAGACACAAGTCTTGCAACGTTTTGCAACAAGTTTATTTGTTGACCTTATCGTTTGGAATTTTTATGTCTGGTGGTGATAGGTGTAAGACTTTGAAAAGAAAAAAGAGAAAATGGTTTTTTTTTTTTTTAATTCCTTATTTTTTTTCATAATTGTTGATTAGATTTTAATTCTTTATAAAAATTCATTAGGTTGATGTTACTGTAACCGTTAAAGATATGTACCGTCACAAAAAAAAAAAAAAAAAAAAATTTAAGATACAAAAGTAATTTCTTCTAATAGTAAAATATAATTTGCTTTTTGACCTTAACAATTACCTCAAAGTCACAAATTCCTGCTCAACTTGACGTTCTTTAGCAATATTTTAAACTTGCTATTGTTTGGTGAATGTAGTGCCATCATCGTCATTTACCGCTAAGTACAGATTTTGGCGTTAACAAAAAGTTTATATGATATCAATATAAATTCACGGCTTTGATCAAAATTCATGTGTTCGAATTCATGGAGTGCGTTTCTTATAAAGTCTAAGACAATCGGGGGTTTTACCTACTTTACTTAAGATCAGAATGAATTATTTGACGGTGAGGTTTCCAACGATTCAAAAAAGAGAAATAAAAAATAATAATTCATTGGTATGTTGAAACTGATGAATGATGTTAGCATGATCATTCTCCCCAGCCACTGCAGTCGTCATTATCACACAATTCTTTTACAGGATTGTATGGCTATAGCCCGGTATTGATTTCGGGGGATTTCAATTTATGGAGACCTGTTTAAATTTTTGGCTGTCAAATGGTAGTCAAGTATGCATAGCCGGTAATTGTTACTGGTTGGGCCTACAACAAATAAAATAATAAAATAATAAAAAATTATTATTATTAATAAAATAAATTAAAAAATAATAGAATAAATATGTTAAATCTTATCATATTTTCATGTTCAATGTCATATTTCCGTGTTTAATATCTAAAATTTGAGGTTAATTCTATGAAGGACAATAGTATTGAAATTTTTAGTGCAATCCTTAAAATTCCAGGTTAATGCTACAATGGGAAATAATATTGAAATTTTCATGTTTAAATGTCAAATTTTTATGTTTATTGATCAAAGTTTCATATTAATGCTATAAAGTGAAATTATCTAGAAACATACAACAAACAACACTATATATCCAAGAGGGGGTGAATTGGGTAATAGCCCAAATATGCGGAATTAAATATTCTTGCCGATTTTATGCTACTAAGCTTGTAGCTTTACCAATTAAGCTAATTAATCATTTTCTCAATCGCTATGCTAAATAATATTGAAAGATAATATTAAGTTTGCGATAAAATAAAGAGATAGAGTTAGAGAAATTGACACCGATGATTTATAGTGGTTCGGCCAACAATGCCTACGTCCACTCCCCCAAGTCGTGCTTGAAGATTTCCACTAAGTCGAATTCACAACTTACACCGAGTTTTCCGTGGCTCACCCGTAACCAAGAATTTTATCCCCTAAGTACACTTCAAACCTTTACACAAGAGTTTTATCCCTATGATCACTCTTAAAACCCTTATAATGAGTTTTCTCAATAGGCTCACTCAAAAACATTTATATTCCACCATTTTGAGTATACCCACTCACAAAGAGATTTCACAACCTCAAGTGTTTGAATATTAAGATTTTACAATATCACTTGGGCACTCACAAAAGATAAGAAGATTTAAGATGTGAGTTGGTAACTCAAGAAATCTAAGCTCACTACTAATGATATGAAGGTATAGTGTGTGAGTTTGAGTATGAGAGTGTATGATGATGAAGGTTTTGTAAACTTTATGTTTTTGTCTTACAAGAAATTGTATGAAGGTTCCAAAATCAGTCAAAAACGAATTTGAGGCTCAATATATAGTGAAGGTGTAAACTGCCCTAACAGCTCTGACTGAGATCGGTATGTCGGTCTGCCAAGCATAACAACTATATTACCGTTGAAGATTCAAGCGCTATATCGGACAACTGACCGGTATATAGGCCGATATGCCAGTGTGATTACTGGTATGTAGACCGGTATGTACCGTGCCTGTTTCCGAAAGCATGCAAGACATATATGTTCATCGGTATGTAAACTGGTATGGATCATGTCGGTTCCAATAGCTATACAAAACACTGAGGCTCACCGATTATGGTCACCGGTATGGTTCATGCCGGTTCCAGAGAACTGTTTATCTTTAGGGACAATGATATTGATGTCGGTATGCAGGACGGTATGAATGAGACTGGTTCCAGAGAGTATGTCAATGAAGTCTAAGACACATGTATGTCAGTATAAGTGACTGATATGCCAGTCTCAGTGCCAAAATACAAGATTTGAAGATTAAAAGAATTTTACACATGACCCTAATACATCTAAAAGAATGTGTATATGTCATATGAGCTTAGAGACTTAAACGAACAGCTCACTTATAAAGAGAGCCATAAATTAAGACTACATAAAATATTCTTCGTTTGTTGCTCGAGTCTTCACATCAATTGCTCTTCACCACCAATGTGCTTCGACATCTTTTTGGAATGTCTGCTAATACGTGTTGAAGACTTATAGTGTTGCATCATCAAAATTCATCATGAGAATATGTCGTTAACAATCTCCCCATTTTTGATGATGGAAACCTTTAAAACTTTTGAGCTTTGAAAGTTCCAAATTTGTTGACGATTTTTCTCCCCTCAATATGTGATTGTCTTCAATATAGTTTTATAAAATTTAGACAAACACATTAGTACTAATTTGATCCCCATTAATAGAAGGGTGGGGTATACAAGTTTTAATCTCATTCATATGATTTCTCCCCCTTTGACATTATAAAAAATGATGGAGAAGTAAAAATTTAGTTCTTTGAGACACCAAATAATATATGTGCATAAAACATGTTAAAAAGTGTATTAACATACACACACTTAGAATTTTCTCCTTTTATTGTCATATAATGTAAAATTCATGCAAGAATCATCAAAATCACCCAAATTAAGCCAATATCCATGCATTTCAGTTTCAACCAATAATACCCAAATTTGTTTTTGGAATCGTTGGAAACACCGCCGCCAAACCACCCATTTTGGGCTTAAGCGGAACAGGTAAAACCCCCGGCTGTCCCAGGCTCTTACAAAAAACGCACTCTCTGGATTCAAATCCAGGACCTCAATGTGAGATCCTGAGCCTCACACCACCAAGCCATGCCCCTTGGGGACCCAATAATACTCAATGGCAATGCATATTCAATGTTAAACAAAAAAATCACATATATCATATAAACCAATAAGCCTTATGTGATACTAATTGATATTAAAAGAGATTAATAATTGTGATTAGGCATATGATGATACCAAATGAAAAACCTATTGAAATATAATTTGTCTAATCACTAATATGCTTCAAAATTAAGTCTAGTTCATATCAATAAGCATACATATATGAGTTAGAGGAAACGGTACCAATGTTTCCATAATCACAGAATTTACCTATTACCGTTGTCACTTAGTGACAAATCCATCAATCTTCGAATTCATTTATTTTTGAGTATTGCATTTGACATTCTTTCTTGTTGAGCTATTTCCTCAATTTCGTTGTGTCTTTGGGATCAATTTGCATTTCTTACTGATTGAACATTCCTAAAGCTCCCCCTACAAAATTATTTAAGTGTATTTTAGTACTCAAACTTTCTTGGGTCCATGGGGGTTAATTTTGATTCCTTGGGTAATTCATGCACTTACATTCACATTATTGTTCATGCACTCAAATATTTTATCCCATTTCTTATTGCATGTATGACATGTGATATTTTCATTAAAAGTAACATTTACATGAGAATTGGATGCCTTTATAAAATAGTTCTTCAAAAATTTTCTTTTGATATAAGACCTATATCATAGTCATTCTCTTTTGAAAGCACATCTTTGGGATCTACTTATAATATTAAAATGTTTCTCTCCCGAAGTAAATTTTGTTACAATATTATGCAAATCTACAATCTTTTTATTCAATGTAATTTGACTTCGATCAATTGCACAAAAAAATAGTTGAGTGCCTTAGCATTTAAGAAGGCTTGCATGTATTCCTCATTGGTCCATTAAAAATGTGGCTTAGGAATCTCCACACCATTGTTATCATTCTTCATTAGCACTCTTATACCTTATGTGATCACTTTGAAAGATTGCACATCAACAACAAGAAGGTATTTTAACATCCTCTCTTCCAATAGCTATAGTCGGTTCCAGTGTAGAATGGTGGTCTAGTGGTTGAAAACCCTCAGCAATATTTGATTAGTTTCTTGTAGAGGTCATGATCAATTCTCAGACGATTAAGTATTTGTTGAGAATATCTCGCTCTGATACCAATTGAAATTACCTACAAGCATACAACAAACAACACTATATACCCAAGAGGTGGGTGAACTGGGTAATGGCCTAAATATGCAGAATTAAAAATTCTTGTCGATTTTATGCTACTAAGCTTGTAGCTTTACCAATTAAGCTTATTATTAATTTATCAATCACAAGCTATGCTAAATAATATGGAAAGATAATATTAAGCTTGCGATAAAATAAAGAAATAAAGTTAGAGAAATTGACACCAGTGATTTATAGAGGTTCGGCCAACAATGCCTACGTCCACTCCCCCAAACCGCGCTTGAAGATTTCCACTAAGTTGAATCTATAACTTACACCGAGTTTTCTGTGGCTCACCCGCAACCAAGAGTTTTGTCCCATAGGTTTACTCCAAACATTTACACAAAAGTTTTAGCACCAGGTTCACTCTTAAAACCTTTACAATGAGTTTTCTCAATAGGCTCACTCACAACCCTTTACAATCCACCATTTTGAGTATACCCACTCATAAAGAGATTTCACAATCTCAAGTATTTAAATATGAAGATTTTACAATATCACTTAGTCACTCACAAAATATAAGAAGATTTAAGATGTAAGTTGCTAACCTAAGAAATCTAATCTCACTACTAATGATATGAAGGTGTAGTGTGTGAGCTTGAGTATGAGAGTGTATGATGATGAAGGTTTTGTAAACTCTATGTTTTTTCCTTACAAGAAATTGTATGAAGGTTCCAGAGTTGGACGAAAATGAATTTGGGGCTCAATATATAGTGAAGGTATAAATTGCCCCAACAACTCTGTCTAAGACTGGTATACTGGTCTGCCAAGCATAACGATTATATTACCATTGAAGATTCAAGCGCTATACTAGATTACTGACCGATATGTAGATCAGTATGCTGGTGTGATTACCGATATGTAGACCGATATGTACCGTGCCGGTTTTCGAGAGCATGCAAGACATATATGTTCATCGGTATGTAAACCTATATGGATGATGCCGGTTCCAATAGCTATGCAAAACATTGAGGCTTACCAGTATGGTCACCAGTGTGGGAGTTCGTGCTTGGAGCACCAATCTAAATAATATATTGTACATTATATTTTATTAATTATTAATAAAATAATTGTATTTTCATTTCAAACTTATTAATGGTAATGTCATTATGCATATTAGATTTATATATATAAATGATGAGAATGACATCGACCTTAGAATAATCATGTAGTAATAATTGATACTGAGTGGTCCGACATTGGGATAATATTACTATCATAAACTATTCTTAAAATAAATATTCCTAGTCGTTGGTTTTGGAATACGATCGAATTCCTATAACCTAAAAAATTAGCACATGTCGTATATTGGAATTGGAGTTTCAATTGTTTAAACCGATGTACCATGAGATTGGGAAACTCGTATAGACATATAGGTATTCATTGGAACGAATACTGAATGACTCACAGATGATTTCTAATAGTTAGAAGTACATGCCACAGTCAATAGGAATCTCCTCGAGTCGAGTAGCATATGCTATCATTTGACTATATGGTATAATTGATTTTGTATGTGATCATTCATACTTTGATTCCATATATGTCAGAGACCTTTCATGGTCTGACCGCTAGATGTTCGTTGGGTGCGGACCGATGCACTCGTTAATCAAGTGTATATCAAGATAAGATCTGTCGACCTGTATGTGTACCATAATGGGTTAAGGTATCTAGATGATTAGTCACGATTCTTAAGACTTTGGCCAAAGTTGATCACTTAGGGTGGATCGCATATATCAGAAATGATGTTATGATTAGTTGTAAAGAATCGTAGACATGTCGACATGAGATGTGCGCCTTGGAAACTTGACAGTGTAATCTATGTTTCCTAACCACAACTCGGATAGCCTACGACGAAGGGATTATTAAACATATGTGATGATCTCAACTTGTATAGTTTAGATAGGTCATTCGTATTCTTCGCGAATTTGGAGGTGGCCGAATTGTATACATATAAGCTAGGCTTATATGACGAACGTGTGTGAACTTAGAGAGTCCCACAATATGAAGTGTACTTATTAAGCACTTGAGTAGCTGATAATATTGGATAATAAATAATATTTGATATTATAATTATCTACTAAAAAATTTAGTGTATTGGATAACATTAATTATTTACTTTGACCCAATTGGATTAATTGGACTAATCCAAAATCACACAAGGGCTTGTTGTAATTTCATAAATATCTCTACCATTGGAAGATATTTTGGTAATTATAAATATGTAATAATAAGTGTATTTGACTTGATTTTATTGGATTAAATCAAAGTTGTAGACATTTAACAAATCATTTAATTAAATGTTGTCTTGATTTAATTGGATTAAATCAAAGTGGTAGATAAAGGTGGTTAGTCACACCTAATTATACATATTTAGACAAATTGGATTAAGTCCCCCTAAAAATTGATTAGAACTTTTATTAATTAAAAATTGCATAAGTTTTGCTATAAAAGGCAAGCTTGAGCAAATTTTTAATTAAGTTTGAGCTTAAGAAAGTTAAGCTTGTGAAAGCTAAAACAAGCAAGAATTAGAAATATTAGCATAAGTAAAAGAAGTGTTTAGAGAAGCTTTGGAAGTTCTTTATAACATTTCAATAAGGAGAAATCAATGTTGGATTTTGGAATGAAGCTTCCTAGCACTGTAATCAAGATTGGATCTTGGAGTCAAGCTTATTAACTTTGGAAGTTCTCTACAACATTTCAACATGGAGATGAATATTGGATCTTGGAATCTAGCTTACTAAGTAAGTTTGATCTTCTCTAAAGCTATGTTTTCATTAGTGGGTTATCATTAGTAAAATATATAGTGATGTATTATGTATTAGATACATAATAAAATACATTGATGTTTAAATTAGGCTAATGAATTGTGTATGAATGCTTTGGAAGCATAAACACAATATGCTTGTGATTGAGTCAAAATTTTAATGTTGGTCATGGAACATTAATTTAGAGTTTGGAACTATAAATGATAGCTTAGAGGTATGACTGTTGGCGACTTGATCGCATAAAAGGATTTTGATGACGTCAACGCGAATGAAGACTTCGACGTACAAACACGAAGCATTACAAAAAGTGTCGAAGCATATAGGGTGAAGAGCGAGAATATGAAGACTAGCGGCAAATCGAAGATAATGATTAAGAGCTAAATTTTATTGTAAGTGAGTTTACTCAAGTGATCTAAAGCTCTTAGGAATCATACATTTTGCATCACTTGCATTTAAAATGGATTAGAATGCTTAAAGAAACATTTGCACTTTATTTGCACAAAAATGAATTTCTATGCACAAGTGCATCGGTAAATGATCTTCTAAAAACTATCAAACGGTTGAATTAAGCTTCAAATAATATACCGTTAGATAGATATGTGTCTCTAGTTTGCTACGGTTCAAACGGAACATAATTCCGATGCATAGAACTTTTTCTAGAGCCTTTTTAGTACAACATGTTCAGATGTGCGTTTTCTGCATACACGTCACATTAGAAAAATTCCATAAATTTCATCTTAATGTTTGTGGAGCTGAATGTTTTACAGAAGCTAGATCTATGTGTCTAGTTTATGTATAAATTTACGGATCATGATTTGGAATTTTCTAGAGAAAGTTACGGCCAAAATACCAAGTGTCGTCAGTCTTGACTGGTCATGCACATACTGAAACCAGGGAGCTCCATGCCGGTCCCCATGCCGGTTTGCTCGCCGGTCTCCATGCCGGTTTTAGCTGAGCAAATAATGCTCTCTGGAACCAGGGAGCTCCTCGCCGGTCTCCTCGCCGGTCTCCTCGCCGGTTTGCTCGCCGGTCCAACGGCTAGTTTTTTGAACGTTATGTTACCGTTGGAGCCCTAGACCGGTATGCCGGTCCCCTCGCCGGTGTGCTCGCCGGTCTCGCTGTAAGTTGGGGAAAGCTTTGCATTTTATTATAAATAGAACCCCAACTCTTTTGCCTTAAGTTAGAGATCTAGAAAACCTTCATATACATTCTCTAAAGGCAAAAAAAGAGTGTCATACACCTTCATATTCATAAACACTCATCCAAGCTCACACACACATCTTCCATATCATTTAGTGAGCTTAGAACACTTGGGTTTGCTCTCACACAATCTTCTCATTATTTGTGAGTGCCCAAGTGTGTTTTAATTCTTTCATATCAAAAACACTTGCGGTTTGTGAAATCCCATCGTTTGGGTAATTTGTAAAGGTTGTGAGTGCACCTACGTATAAAACTCAAACTTGTAAAAGGTTCGGAGTGTGCCTTGGCAGAAAACTCTTGGTTACGAGTCAACCACGGAAAACTCGATTTTAGTGGAAATCTTCAAGCGAGGCTTGGGGGAGTGGACGTAGGCACGTTTGGCCGAACCACTATAAATCGCGGTGTCGTATCTCTCTTTCCCTACTCTTTTATACATTTGCAAGTTTACTTATGCTTATATTTATTGATTAGAAACTTGCATATATGATATTTATTTACAAGAGAAAATTGACCTAAAACTCCTATTTGGTAATAAGAGCTTAAAATCGGTAAAGATTTTATAATTCCGCATTAATAGCGATAACCCAATTCACCCCCCTCTTGGGTATAGAGATTTCTTGTCGCTAGTGCTTGTAGGTACTTTCAATGACTACCATTGTAGAACACTTGACCACCTTTGAGTGACCTAAAATTGTTAATGAGCCACTTCATTGTGAAATTCTAATTTAGTTTGTGTTTTAAATTCAAAATTTACGCATGTGCGTATATAAATAAATTTATTTTTTTGTAAAACAAATATTTGATATTTTGAAAAACATGATTTTATTCTTTAACATGTGTTGATGTTGGTTTTAATGTTAAAAATTAATTTTGGGTGTTTGAAAGTGTTTATGGAAGGTTGGAAGGAATTAGGGTAAAATACCATATTTCCTTCAGCTCTTTGGAATTCCAGAGAGCTGAAGGATTCCCAATAGCTTTTGAAAATGAAATAAAAAAAAGTGTGATCAATGCACAATTGACCATTTCTAAAAACTTCCACAATTCATATATATTTCCAAATTCTGGAAGCTTGTTCATTTGACGCTGATCAATTGCACAAAGAAGATGGTTTAGTGCCTTGGCATTTAAGGAGGCTTGCATGTATTCCTCATCGGTCCATTCAAAATGTGGCTTGCATGATTCCAGAGGTGATGTAAAATTGCTCAAAACATAACAGGGGCACCTGTATGCCGGTGTGGGGACCGGTATGCCGGTCTCAGTGATAAAATATCAGGATTTGAAGATTAAAAATATTTTGCAAATGACTCTAATGCATTTATATGAATGTGCATATGTCATATGCGCTTAAAGACTTAATTTAACAACTCACTTATAAAGAAAGCCACAAGCTAAGACTACACAAGATATTCTTCGTTTATCGCTCGAGTTTTCACATTTATTGCTCTTCACCACCATGACATCATTTCGTAATGTCCGTTAATGCGTATCGAAGACTTCTAGTATTGCATAATCAAAATCCATCTTGAGAATATGTTGCTAACAGTAATAATATTTTAATTTCCATGTTTAATGTACAAAATGTAAGATTATTGCTAAATAATTTTACGTGGGCAATGATATTATAATTTTCATGTTTAATGCTATAAAATTTCACGCGAGCAATAATCTTCTAATTTTCTTGTTTAACATTTTATTTTTTTGTTTAATGCTAAAATTTTCAGGTTAATGTCCTAAAAATTCACGTGAGAAACACTTTTATTTTAATATTAATTTTTAATAATTTTAATATTAATATTAATTAAATTTTTAATATTTTATAAATATGTTATAAATATTTTAATACTTTAATAATATTATATTTAATATTTAATAAATATTTTAATATTTATATAAATACAATAATATTGTATTAAGTTTATACTATACCAGTTGGTAATGTTGTGTAATGATGTGCGCCAAACGCACCCTATGTTCATATTTAATGCCCAAAATTTCAGATTAATGCTAATAATTTTTAGGTTTGTAGATTTTATAATTTTATTGTTCGGTTTTCATGTTTAATGCCTAAAATTTCAGGTTAATATCCAAAATTTTCAAGTGGGATTAAATCAATGTCAAATCTCTTGTTTCTAATGTAATAGGCAAAATCATGTTCGATATACATATTTTCATTTTTAATCTCCAAAATTTTAATTACAAACTAATTTTTTTAATTTGTTAATTGAAATAATATTTAATCTCAACTTTTGGATTTTCATCGAAGGATATGGCCACAGCCATGATGATGATGATGGTGATGCTTGGATTTTTTTTTTTTTTTTCCAAATTTGGATGAATCATCATGCATATGTTGACTTGCGAGTTTATTTGACCTCTATAATTTAATCTAATTATTCTGATAATCTCTATATTTAGGAAAATTATTTAAAAATTTATATGGTATATCAATTTAGAAGTTATTAGAAAATCTTGAATCTCAATCAACTCATATCATATGATACAAAATTTAGGATTTTTTTATTTCAAATAAAAATTTCGATTAGAATTTGTGATGTCTATCCACGATTAGAAAATCGGATCAGATTTTGGGCAGGTACGGGCCCGCAAGACTTGGTGTGACTGCATTAAAAAAAAATCCATTAATGCAGCGAATAGTTCATCATTCTCTTCTACAAAGTCGGCTGAAAAATACATTAACTTGGATCGGTCAAGGCGTCCCGCCAGGTGTGTGTGTGAATTGTCCCGGTGGTACCAAAATCTCTGCCCAATCTTTAATTCCATAGGCCCAGCCTGTTAGCCCCAGCTTCATGTAAACAGTATGAAAGGAATGTTTATGAACTCCACTAACATTGCATTTGTAGTTTTTTTCTCATTTTTTTCCTCTTCCTGTTTTCATTTCTCAATTAAAATTCTAAAGACATTTTTCATTGAAAATCTTGGAAATCTCAATTCCAAATCATCTGATCCGAATTTAAATCGAGTAAAAAAAATATATAACTGCCTCATATTCTCATAAAAAAAGACATTCATGTATTCAAACCCAAAACATAACAATCAAGTATTAAACTTTTTAGCCACCAAGTCTTAGAATTTTTTTCTTATAAATTATGGAAATATTTTATCAATATGGGATATAATATAAAAACATTAAGAGTTTATAATTTTAATAGATCCGATTGACTGAGATGTTCTGTACAATCTTTATATATAACTAGTTCTCTGAGAAAATGCCATAATTAGAACGAACAACAATACCAAGTAAAGATCCAATCTAATATGAAAATTAAGAATTTAAAAAAAAAAACAAAAATAATGTTTATTTGGATTTTTTCCCATCATTCCCAATATGCAGCACTATTTTTTGCAGAATGTAGCAGTTTAATAGATTTACCATCGTACAGAGGATATTTCGTTAAGTTGCGAGAAAAAAAATAGGCATGGTGTTTATGGTTTATCAAAATAACATGGAGTGAATTGGTATTTATTTATTTTGGAAAATAAGATTTTTCACAAGATGGGAGAGGTGAAATGTTGAGAAGGAAAAGAGTAAACGCATAAGAAAAACAGGGAATCATAAAGAGGAGGAAGAGAAGGGTGTGATAGGAATAAGGATGGAAAAATCCGGATTCGGATCCGGACCCGGATTCAGAAGTATTTTTATTGCCCCGGGTATGGATCCGGACCCGGATAAATATACATGGGTCCGGATCCGGGTCTACCCAGTCCGTATCCGGATATCCGTTTTTTTATTTTTATTCATTTTTAATTGTATTATTTTATATGTATATTTGTATTTTGTCAATTTTATTAGTTTTATTTCAATTATTTTATATTTTTTAATTATATTATATTACATTTTTATTTATATATGTATATTATTTTGTATTTTGTATTATATTCTAATTTATTTTTTATTTATTTTTTTCCGAACCCGAGTCTATATATCCGGGCCGGACCCGTGCGGTCCCAGGTCCGGATCCGGATTCGCTTGGGTCCGGATATTTTAATTACGGACCCGCGTCTTTCCGGACCCAGATCTTCCGGGTCCATGCGGATCCGAGCCGGGTCTGAGTAAATTTGCCACACCTGGATAGGAAATAGGGAAATTATCCTTTTTTTTCACCTTATGAATAGGGGAAGTATTGTTTTCCATGAAAAGTTTGTAAGTATTTTCTTTTCCACCTGTTATTTGAAAATTATTATGTTTTACACTATTCCGTTAAAGCCGTTAAATAGGTGCTAACATCATAAAAGTAATTCGGTCATTTAATATTGTTGAATTGAAATAATTATTTGAACAATAGGAAATTATCATTTCCACCCACTGATTTTTAAAAGTACATTTAAAACTTTGAAAATGTTCCAAAATCCATTTATTATTTCAAAAAGGTTATGTTTTCCACAATTCCGTGGTTTCACTAGGTGGGGTTGAAAATCACTAGAAAATTCATCAAAAACACATCATTTTCCCCATCAATTGTCTTTGGATTATTCTCTTTCTCTGCATAGACGAGGCTACATTCTCGTATCCATTTGACGTCACTCCATTTGACCTCCGAATGATACACTGTATTGCATTAGACTGTATTATATTATTTAATGTGAGGTATATTGCATTATGGGTGTATTAAATTAGCACTGTATTGTATTAATATTGTAAACATTTGGTGCTACACTATACTATATTACATTGGCGATGTTATTTAAATTTTATAAATGTTTAATATTTAATATTAGTATTTATTTTAAATATATTATTTAAATTTAATAATAAATATAAAAACAAATTTATTAAATTAAACATTAATTTATTTTTTAAAATATTTTCTAACAAACAAATTTTATATAATAAATTGAAATAATTAAAATAATTTTATTTAATTAAATTTATTTTCATAGTAAATTTTGAATTATTACATCATAAACTTAAAAATGATTAAAAATAATTTTATACAATAAAAAATAATTTTATATTAAAAATAAGTAATAATATTTATTAATATATATATATAGAATACATATTTATTATTATTATTATTTAATTCTGGAAAATTGAACAATTTTAAAATAACGAGTGGATATCAAGGTTTGAAAACTCGGTATGCAGTGCGAGGCGATCCCCTCGAGTAAAGCGAGGTGGACAATCCCGAAACGGTAGCCTCATTCTAAAACACGGGAAAAATTTATAATGTCGAAGTTTAGATAGCATAAGTGTCCAAATTTTGAGTATTTACTAAAAAAAAAAGAGTCAAATAGCGAATGAATCAAGTTAAGCAAAGGCCATGAATCAAATTGTGCTCAAAGAAGCAAATAGAAGAAAAACGAAAGTTTGGTGCCACATCAACACTATCCAATATCACAAACTATAAACACAAAAGTTTTATGATAGATTAAAACTAAAAGCATGCATAACACATTCATACCAACTAAAACATAAATAAAAATCATAATAAAAACAAAACAAGTTCATAATAAAAGAAAATGATAACTAATCTTTAAATGTGCAATCATTAATATCTAATGGCCTGAAATATGGGTCTAATGTGTCATCTCATCCATCATCATCAGAAGTGTCATCCTCTAAAGAGTCATCATCAGAAGTGTCATCCTCTAAAGAGTCATCATCATATATAATTCCTATACATCCTCCTTATCACTTGTATTGTCCTCCCACTCAGGTTATTCATCGACCTGTTGTGGAGCCTATCTTTTTCCTAACAGATAAAAGAAAGTCATGTTTTTCTATATGAAATTTATAGCATGTGAATTCATTTAAATTAAGAGTATATTACCTTGATACCCTTCTCTTTTTCAATTAGTGGTTTACTTCCACTCGGGTGATTAATGTCAACTCCCACAAATCCCTCTAAAGATGTTTCCTCAATATTATCTTCTCTAACCGCCCACTCATCATCAGAAGGAATCTCATCCTCAACTAAGGGATTCTCATTCTCTTTCAATGATTGTTTCGTTAAGAACTTATATTGCAACTTCTTATTGTACATGACATATACTAATGGGTTCAATTTCTGAGTGGACAATCTATTTCTCCTCTTTGTATGTATCTACACAAATGGGGAATAGAGTTTATCATTAAAATGTATGTATAGAATAAAAATTTTCCAAAACTCATATAAAAATAAATGCACTCCAATTGCGCTCACACACCGATGATGAGCAAGTCAAGCTCAAGATCTTTACAGCTAATGAATGCAGTTTAGGTGTTTGGTCTTCATATTGATTCTACCAATAAGCTACAAAAAGAATGAACATATTGACTCTACCAATAAGCTACAAAAAGAATGAACACACAATTAAATATTATGATAAAGTTTCAATAATAATACCACCCAAATTATTTTTCACATACCAAGACTACGATTGAATATCGAGTGTTTAGCCTCACCAAATGAAAAATTCCATGTCATTTTAAGAATGCATCCACCTGCATATCAACCTTTGTCTTATCCTCATTATTAGTCATAAGTTTGTCCATACACATAAAAAAAATCCCAACTTAATCTCTAGATGCTTGGATGGATTGTCTAAATACTGGATATATGGATTTAAAAAGTATGCATCTACATGCAAATGACAGTGCATATGAAACTCCCACCTATCATCAATAATCTTCCATATCTCCTTATATGCTCGAGCTTTATCTCCTAATTTTTTTACTATTGCTTCATTTGTTTTTATCTATTGCACCGTAGATGAATCCCATCCCAGGCAATTTTTAACCATCCGTCATCCTCAAAACATTAACCAGGGGTTTGATGGTTTTCAATGCATAAGCCATGTTTATCCAGAACCTATCACTCAAAATGATTTTCTTCACTTATCTCCCCTCATGCTTCTTCGATAAACTAAGTTCATTCCATTCATTCGAAGTAAATATTTGCTCCAAATTTTGCATTAGACTGTACATACTTTGTAATGTCAAGTATACAGTGGCAAACCTTGTAAGAGTATGGCGCACCAATTTGATCGCGAAATTATATATCTATCACGCAAGCGCACGTATCGCTCAAGTAATATAGTGACTGAAAGTCGGATGTCGAACCCACAATGACTTAATATTTCTCTTATTAATATCAAGATTAACTTACTTAACTTAAACTAAATTATTGGGAAGGCGAGTTGGTTTAATTAATGTAATTGAAAAATAAATAATGAATAAATAATATTTTTTGAAGAAACCTTATAAGATACCTAGGGTTGTAACTTCACTTAAGCATGGAAACAATATGCTCAAACATTTTTCATTTAAATGGACTGTTGTTACTAATTATTAACATAGAACACTAAATTATTCACAAGCCTATTTCGATGGTCAGGTGAATATATTTCCAATATATCAATTAACTATATGTCTATGTGAATTAAATTAAAATTGAATTTATTAAGGTAAAATTCTAATATTGGCTACGTATGCCATTTAGGTATATGTCTATCATGTAGGGAAATCTATTCGACGAATAAATAAACTCTATTATTCTCACGGCTAACCCATATTCCCTTTGTCGAGTTCCTAAGGATTTACCAAGTTTATTCTATTATTGACCAAACAAATAAAATAAGCATTCAAGCATAAAAAATAATAAATAAAAATAACAAACCCAAAAGAATAAAAATATATAATTAAATTAATTAAACATGTTTAAGATCCATTACAACCCTATATTTAATGAATTAGCTACTCATAATATTCAATAAAAATAAGCTAATCATTAATACAAGCCAAAAACTCATAAAAGATAAAGGTAGAGAGAAATGGAAATAGAGAAACTCTCGTTTGCAGTATTCGTCTTCAAACTCCACTGCCCATTGAAGAACTCATTTTCCCTTACTCTAGGAGTTCTTATATGCTCTTGGAGGCTCCAAAATATGTTATGAGGCTTTTTTAGGTCTTGGACGAATATATGCTTATATAGGAGGCCATAAGATCTTTTCTTGTTAAGAAATTTGAGTCCATGTGGAACTTGGAATTGAGTCTGTGTCGCGATGCCCAAGATTCGAAGTCGCGACGTTGGCCTTCTTTAACTCGCGCGATGTGACGCTCATTCTTCAAAGTCGCGACACGTCGTAAATTCAAGATTTCGTCCAATTTTTGTGAAACAGCGTATCAAGACGCACTAGCCAGAGTTGTGACGTGCTTGTGGCTTTGAAATTTGGCTTTTTTTTGCTCTGAATTTGTCATTTCATTGCGCGTTGAGTCTGAATAAGTCTTGATATTTTTTTAACTTGTAAAACACACCCGAAACATATCAAAGCAATTATAAAACAAACAAAATATTAAGATAGAGGGGCGGAAAATATATTTATATTAGCCGCTCATCACACCATCAAACTTAATATTTTCGTAGGAAATAAAATGAAATAAAAAAACTAAATATTAATTAACTTGTAACTTTCGTAGGGATCACAATTGCATTTAGCGTATGTAACAAGCCTTTAAACCCCTAGAAGACCCTATTAGAGGAGTTATAGTCTTGCGAGTGTTTACAACGATGACACCCACAAATGTCATTCACACACATACACATATACTCACACAAAAATAAAAATAAATAAAACCATCCTGGTAGTTACACACTATATTGTCCTATGAAAATGCTCAGTAATGAAACCAAAGAACCATTAAAATACCCAACACAACTCAAATCTACATTCCCGAATAAATCATCTAAGTTAGACTCACAGTGTGTGTATGTGAAAAGGTCCAGTCACAACTCGATTCTTAAGTAAGTCAACTCAGTGATTTCATCTCAAAACTTGGGATCTAATGGGTCAAACCAACCTAGGTAACTCAAAAGTGCTATGTATTTGTCTTTCTTTGCTCAATATGGTATGATTTTTTTTTTCAACACATGTATCCTTTAAGGTAGCATTTCTCCTCATGGTGGTCCTAACACTCGCCCATGGGTAGATTCACGCTTATCAGTTATATGTGATTTAACTTGTTTTTTTCAACCATCTTTTTTTCTTTTTATTCATTCATTCTTTTTTTTTTCAACCATACCATATGACATAATACTAGAAAACCAAGATAGACATCTAGGCAAATAGTTATTCATCATCAAACAATTTCTTCAACTAGTCACTTTTCACATTTCATAGGCTTTTACTTCTAGAAACGTACTTTTAAGTGCATGCGAGTCTAACCTAAATCACCTACTCAAGGCATCAGCTAAAAGTGAATTGGACACTTATCGTTTCCTAAGATTTCATCCTAAAGCAAACAAACTCATCATTTAGACTATGCTTCATTACCAAATGACTAGAATGATGAGCGATCAATATATATATATTTCACACCCCTCTATCTTAATATTTTGTGTGTTTTATGAGCGCTTTAATTTATTTCGAATGTGTTTTACAAGTTAAAAATCATATCAATACTTAACTGGACTCAACGAGCAATGAAATGATAAATTTGGAGCAAAACTCAGACCAAATTTCAGATTCACCAGTGCATCTTGACTCTGGCCAACGCGTCTCGACGCGCTGCTTCATAAAAATTGGACAGAACCTCGAACTTACGGCGCGTCATGACTCCAAAAAAGGAGTGTCGCGGTGCGCGAGTTAAAGAATGCTTGAGTCGCGACTCCGGGACTTGGATGTCACGACACGTGTGCGATTCCAGATTTCACAGGAACTCAAATTTCTTAACAATGAAAGATTCCAGGGCCTCTTATACAAGTATATGCTCATCCAAAACCTAAAAAGAAGTCTCATAACACAATTTTGGAGTTCTATAGCATAAAAGAGCGCCTAGAGCAAGGCAATAATGTGTTTATTATTTATCATGAGTAGCTAATTCATTAGATCTCGGGTTGTAATGATTCTTAAGCATGTTTCATTAATTATTTGCATATTTTTATTCTTTAGGTTTGTTATTGATTATTTTTTATTCTCTGTACTTGAATGCTTATTTTATTTGTCTGGCCAACAATAGAATAGTCTTGGTAAATCCTTAGAAACTCGACTGAGGAAATTTGGATTAGCTGTGGGAATAATATCGTGTGATTTATTTGTTGAATAGTTTCGATGCAAGATAAAAATATACCTAAAGGGCATATGTAGCCAATATCAGAACCCGACTTTAAGGAATTCGATTTAATTTGATTAACATAGACATATAGTTAATTAAGTTATTATGAATATATTCACCTTACCATCGAAAGAGGCTTGTGAATAATTTAGTGTTTTAGGTTAATAATTAGTAACAACAACCCAATTGAATGAAGAATGCCTGAACACATTGCGTGCATGCTTAGGTGAAGTTGCAACCCTAGGTTCTTTTATCTTATAAGGTTTCTTCAAAACGTGTCATTTGATTTTTATTTACTCTTCACCTAAACTCAATTAAATCATATTTTCTTCTCAACAGTTTAGTTTAGTTTAAGTTAAGTAGGTTAGTATTGGTATTAATAAGATAAATAATAAGTCAATGTGGGTACGATATCTAAATTTTAGTTACTGTATTACTTGAGCGATACTTGCGCTTGAGTGCTAGATTTATAAAATCTTGATCAATTTTTTGTCGCTGATGTCGGGATTTAATTTATTTTTCTTTATTAAAATTAGGACAACTTTACTTGCTTAGCTAAACACCTATTTCTTTTAATTTTAATTTTATTTTTGATTTGATTTCAGACATCATGAACGATAATCAGCTAGAACAACGGGCAGTAACAGTGCTATCCTAATTCGGGACATGACGATACCGATCATTGATTGACTTCTATATTGTACGTCCTACCACCCATTCAGGCCAACGCATGCGACATCAAGACCTATATTCAAATGATACTGCAATCAGTGTAGTTTGGGGGTGGCCCGAATGAAGATCAAAATGCACATATATATAATTGCCTGGAAATATGTAACACTATCAACTTCACTAGAGTGGCAGAGAAGCAGTTCACCAGCGAGATTTCCCATATTCATTGAAAGACAGAGCTAAGGAATGGCTTCGCCAGTGGGGTCGATCCTTACATAGAAAGACTTAGCCATAACATTCCTCGCAAAGTACTTCTCTCCCGTAAGAATGGTAAAGCTGCGTAATGACATCACTTCATTCACGCAAATGACTCAAAATACGTATAATACGAGGCATGAGAGAGATACAAGGACATGCTTCGCAAGTACCGACATCATGAGATAGCTAAGTGGCTGCAAGTACAGATCTTCTACAATGTGCTTATTGGAATGATGAAGATTATCGTAGACGCAGCAACTGGAGGTGCGCTAATGGCCAAAGATGAAAGTATTACATGGGATCCACTGGAATAAATAGCTAACAACAACTCCATATGGCCAACTAAAATGAGTATTCAGTAGCAAATAGTAGATTTCCACAAGCTAGAGCTAAACACTATGGTGAATGCCAAGCTGGACCAAATCTGCAAATCTCTAGTGATCATCACTAGGCAAACTGTGAACAATATTGGAGTGACAAGTGTAGGATATGGGGGAGTACAGAATGGAAAGTCCTACGCTCCTCGTGGCGAGTCTGATAATTATGTAGACAACTACAATAGACAAGGCCAAAACCCACACCCAAATAGTTATAGTCTGTCAGTGGAAGACTTATTGAGGCAGATGGTTGAGGGGAACATGGACAACACAAATAACTTTGCCAGATTGGAAGAGTTGGTACAAAGTCAAACAGCTTCAATACGAGCACTGGAAACCCAAATTGGACAACTTTTGATTAATCAAAGTCGGAAGGCACAATGAGCTTGCCCTTGTAACACAGAAGACACCCCTAGAAGGGTAGGAAAAGAATTCTGCAACGCCATATCAGTCAGCTATATTGAAGTAGAGGATGAGCGCATTTCGCATATGTCTGATGAAGAGCTCAATGATAAAATTAGGGTGTTCACAAATTATCTTGACACTTCTCCTAGTTTGAGACCTAAACTGCAGCCTCCACTAGAGGAATTTTTGGAAAATGGGACAAAAAGAGTGGCGACTTCACTCATGGGCAACACTATAAAAAAGAAAAGGCTCACGGAGGTGTGCAGTGCCATATTGCAAAGACCGACTTCAACCAAATGTACAGATTCTGAAATGTTCACCATAGACTGCACCATTGTGGATTACGAGTCAAGAGCACTATATGATCTAGGGTCGTGAATTAATCTAATGCCACTGCTTATGGTGAAGAGATTCGGTTATCATGAGCTGAAGCCTACGTCCATGACCCTAAAATTTACTCATAGAATCGTCACGATACCCAAAAGTAAGATAGAAGATATGATGGTAAAGGTAAATGATTTTGAGCTTCTAACCGATTTCATAGCTCTGGACATGGAGGAAGATGTTGACATACCTTGCATTTTGGGAAGAACTTTTCTAGTAGCAGCTTGAGCATTAATAGATGTATAACAAGGCCTCCTCACTTTTCAAGTGAATGGAGAGACGCTAGTTGTCAGAATGTTCGATCTTGCATGAGTCCAAGAAAGTCCAGAAAATAGAGCTTTAATGAAGCAAATGAAAGGCAAAAAGGAAGTGAAAGCGGAACAGTAGACAAATGAGGTGACTGACGAAGTAGTGGTATGAGAGGCTCTTAAGGCATATTTATATGAAGAGCACTACAACATAGCTGCAGTGTGCCATCAATTCGACACCGTGCTATATCAAGTCACTACACCACCAAAACCGACAGACCCCAGTCTATCCAAGCCAAAAGGGAAAGTGCAGTCGACAAATGCAACATCTGCAATCACTAGTAAAGGAAAACAATTATGGGTAAGAGTGGAAGATTGTGGGAAGCAGGCCAGTACAAACCAGTCGAAATATATAATGCTGCATAGAAGGAAAAGGCGTGCAGTTAGGAAAGACATGGCTACAAACCCAATACTTGAATTGAGACCACCATGAGTATTTGGGTGGTCACGTCTGGCTGAATACTAGGGGTGTTCTTAGGGTCGGGTCAACCCGCGACCCAACCCGCGCGGGTTTAAAAAATTGATTTTTTGGGTTAACCCGACCAGACCTGAAATTTACGGGTTGGGTCACGAGTTTGATATTAAAATCCGACCCGACCCGAAACTATAATATTTTTATTATTTTTCTAAATATTTATTATGTTTCTAACAATTTATTATTTTTCTAAAAGTTTTATTATTTTTTTAAAATTTTTACTATTATTTCATTTATTTATTACTTTTATTGTCTTGAAACTTATATATGATAATTTTCGGGACATAAAATAACTAATATTTATATTTTAAAATAAATAATTCATTAAAAAAAATTATTTTTTTGGCCGACCCGACGACTTGACCTGACCCGACCCGATCGGGTTTCAACTCTTAAATTTCAGGGTTTGGGTTTCACGACCCGTGTGACCCGACCCGATCGGGTCTCACATTTTTCCAAAAACCCCGACCCGACTCGATCCGTAAACACCGCTACTGAAGAAGTTAAATCTAGTGCTAGCGGGGAGGCAACCCTCGTATTTATTTTATATTTTATTTTCTTTAATTTCATTTTATTTTTTGTGTGTTATTTGAATGTTTAATAGTTTGCATGTGTATTGATGCAAGTGCTAGCACAACCATACACTATGCACAACCAAAGTCTGACTAGTAGGAGCCTGATCAACTCCATATATGGCAGTGTTGTTATTGTCTTATTTACACTTATCTTACATTGAGAACAATGCAAGTTTTAAGTTTGAGAGTGTGTGCATGTTAGTATTAGTTCCTACTATTGCAAAGAAAATCAATTTTTTTTAGTCATATGGTAGTGAGGCATAGTCACATGATGAGTTTGTTTACCTTATTATGAAATCTTAGAAATGATAAGTGCTCAATTGACTTTTATTTAATGTCTTAAATATGTGATCTATGTTAAACTCGTAAGCACTTAATAGAGGGTTCTAGCAGTAAGAGCTTAGGTAGTTGGCAAAATTACTAGTTGAAGAAATTACTTGATGATGGATGACCGTTTACTTAGATGTCTATCTCGATTTGCTAGTGTTATGATGTATGGTATGGTTGAGAAAAATGAGATAGAAAAAAGAAGAAAAAATTTGTTGAAGGAAAAAAGAAAAAAGAAAAAAAAGTTAAACCACATATAATCGATAAGCGTGAAACAACCCATGGGCTAGTGTTAGGACCACCAATAGGAGAAAAGCTACCTTAAAGGGTAGGTGTGTTACAAAAAAAAGAGAGAAAAATTATACCATACTAAGCAAAGAAAAGGCAGATACATAGCACTTTTGAGATATCTAGATTGGTTTGATCCATCGGATCCTTGTTTTTGAGATGAAATCACTGAGTTGGCTTACTCATGGATCGAGCTGTGACCAGACCTTTTCACACATACTGTGAGTCTGGCTTATATGATTTATTCAAGAATTTGAATTTGAGTTGTGTTGGGTATTTTGAAGGTTCTTTGGTTTTGGTACTAAGCATTTTCTAATGAAAAATTTATGTGTAACTCCCAAGACGGTTTTATTATAGTTAGTTTTATTTTTATTTTTGTATTTGTGTGTGATTGCATGTGTGTAAATGAAGTTTGTGGCTGTCATCGTTGTAAGCCCTCATGAGACTATAACACATCCACTAGGGTCGACTAGGGGTTTAAATCTTTGTTGCATACGCTAAATACAATTGCGATCTCTACGAAAGTAGCTTAGGTTAATTTAGTATTAGTTGTTTATTTTATTTCTATTTTTATTTTTATTTTTGCTCGAGGACTAGCAAAATGTTAAGTTTGAGGTGTGATGAGCGGTTAATATGTGTATATTTTTCGCCCATCTATCTTAATATTTTTTTATTTTATGAGCGCTTTGATATGTTTCGGGTGTGTTTTACAGGTTAAAAATTATATCAAGACTTAATCGGACTCAATGAGCAATGAAATGACAAATTCAGAGTAAAACTCAGGCCAAATTTCAGAGTCACCAGTGTGTCTCAACTTTGGCCAGCGCGTCTCGATGCGCTGCCTCACAAAATTAGACTGAACCTCAAATTTACGGCGCTTCGCGAGCCCGAGAAGGAGCGTGGCAACGTGTGAGTTAGAAAAGCCATAGTCGCGACTCCGGGACTTGGGCGTTGCAATACAGACGCGATTCCAGGTTTCACAAGAACTCAAATTTATAAACAAGGAAAGATCTCAGGGCCTTCTATATAAGCATATGCTCATCCAAAACCTAAAAAGAAGTCTCATAACACAATTTTGGAGTTCAGGGTATAGAAGAACGCCTAGAGTAAGGCAATAACGAGTGCATCAACGAGAGTTGGAGTTTGAAGCCGAAGACTGCAAATGAGAGTTCTTTCTTCCCTTCACTATCTACTTTATCTTTAATGAGTTCTTACTTTGTAACAATACTTAGCTTAAGTTTATTGTTTATCATGAGTAGTTAATTAATTAAATCTAGGATTGTAATGAATCTTTAGCATGTTTAATTAATTATTTACATATTTTTATTCTTTGAGTTTGTTATTGATTATTTATTATTCTCTATACTTGAATGCTTATTTTATTTGCTTGGAAAACAATAAAATAGTCTTGGTAAATCCTTAGCAACTCGACGGAGGAAATTTAGTTTAGTCGTGAGAATAATAACGTGTGATTTATTCGTTGAATAAATTTCCCTACAAGATAGAAATATATCCAAAAGGCATACGTAGCCAATATTAGAACCCGACATTAAAGAATTCAGTTTAATTTGATTAACATAGACATATAGCTAATTCAGTTATTCTGAATATATTCTCCTGACCATCGAAAGAGGCTTGTGAATAATTTAATGTTCTAGGTTAATAATTAGTAACAACGACCCAATTGAATGAAGAATGTCTGGACACATTGCGTGCATGCTTAAGTGAAGTTGCAACCCTAGGTTCTTCCATCTTATAAGGTTTCTTCAAAAATGTAGGTCTTGTAAGGTTTCTTCAACTCTAGATGTTATCTGAATATCTTCCTTCAATGAGGTTTCAATGTGGCTTTGGATGTCTTAGATAAGATATTATCATGTGCATTACTGTGCAATCTCCTCTTACACAATTGAGATTGTAAATAAATATCTTCTTTACTCAATGTCCATGTTATCTTCTACAAATATTTATCATTTGAAGATCTTGAAAGGAAGAATAGATCATCAGTAGGTCTTGTAGGATGCTTGACTTGGTATGATAGTATCACTCTATCAAGCTTATGGTCAGTATCAATAATTTTAGCTTTCCAATGTTGTGATGTATCCTCTTATGTCACGAGATTTTCAATATGCTCCCATATCTCCTCTTGCCTAACTCTTTATTCCATCAATTCCTCATTGATGCACCTTCAAATTTCTTCGTGGAGCTCTTTATCAGACACATGCACAATGTATACTTCAAGATTGTCAATTTGGGTGTACTGAGTCGTTGTATCCTGGCTTGCATCATTTGGTATGTCTGTCTCTAAACCATCATCTTGCTTTATTGGTGTGGAGGGTATGAGTAGCTCATTTACTTGTGTCTCCTCATAAATGAACTTAGTGAATAGAGGGTTTTCTAGATCAATTCGAGATTCTTCTTGTTCGGGCTCTTGACACGATACCTCTGACACTTTATACGACTCCGTCTCTCTCCCTATTATGGCGTCATTCGAATCTCTTGATTCTCGACGGCTTCTTCAGTGTCATCTAACAATGTTCCTTGATGTATGTAGCTTTAGTTATTAGCCAGTTGTCTCAATTGGTCTTTCAGTCTCTTGCTTTACTCTGAACCATTACTTCCAATCTATCCATATTCTTTGAGTTTTTCCTATTCATCTCAGCCGTTGACATAAGCAGTTACTCCATGAATGGTTTTGATTCTTGAGAAAATTCTTGGGCTTGCGGTGGATAAAAAGGATAATATAGTTCAATGAGATATGCGGGACCTTCATTGTTATTCCATGAAAAAGTCAGATGGTTTTTCCACCAGGATTGTAGTTGAAAATACAATGATCACTCGGGTGGTTACCTTAACATATCTCACATCTCATCATCGTGCTCTGAAAGGCTTGAGCATATGTTGTACCACTTCTCTCTGACATCCATTGATTGTTGTTGTGCTGGACAACATGCCTCATAAAATTAGACTGTGTCTCACCAATATGGGGTGCATTATCACCTCTTATAACTCTTAATGCCTCCATCGCCCAAAGGTACTCCATTGTTTCGACCACTTGAAAATAAAAGAAAAATAAAAAGAAAGATAAAAAGAAAAATGGAGGGGTGTTTAACTTAGCAAGTAGAGTATTGTCTTAATATTAATAAAGAAAAATGAATTAAGTCCCCGTCAATGGTGCCAAAAACTTGATAGCGATATCTAGCACGCAAGCGCACATATCACTCAAGTAATATAGTGACTGAAAGTCGGATGTCGAAAACAAGGACTTAATATTTCTCTTATAAATATCAAGATTAACTTACTTAACTTAAATTATTGAGAAGGCTAGTTAGTTTAATTGATGTAATTGAAAAATAAATAACGAACAAATAACACTTTTTGAAGAAACCTTATAAAATACCTAGGGTTGTAACTCCACTTAAGCATGCAAATAATAAGCTCAAACATTTTTCATTTAAATGGGTTGTTGTTACTAATTATTAACATAGAACACTAAATTATTCTCAAGCCTCTTTCGATGGTCAGGAGAATATATTCAGAATATGTCAATTTACTATATGTCTATGTTAATTAAATTAAATTGAATTTATTAAGGTCAAGTTCTAATATTGGCTACGTATGTAATTTAGGTATATGTCTTTCCTATAGGGAAATCTGTTCGACGAATAAATAAACCCTATTATTCTCACGGCTAACCCAACTTCCCTCTGTCAAGTTCCTAAGGATTTACCAAGATTATTCTATTATTGGCCAAATAAATAAAATAAGCATTTAAGCATAGAGAATAATAAATAAAAATAACAAACCCAAAAGAAAAAAATCTACAATTAAATTAATTAAACATGTTCGGGATCCATTACAACCCTATATTTAATGAATTAGCTACTCATAATATTCAATAAAAATAAGCTAATCATTAAAGAACTCATAAAAGATAAAGGTAGAGAGAAATGGAAAGAAAAAAACTCTCGTTTGCAGTATTCATCTTCAAACTACACCGCCCATTGAAGCACTCGTTTTTCCCTTACTCTAGGCATTTTTATATGCTCATGGAGGATCTAAAATATATTATGAGGCTTTTTTTAAGGTCTTGGACGAGCATATACTTATATAAGAGGCCATTTGATATCTCATTGTTAAGAAATTTGAGTCCATGTGGAACCTGGAATCGCGTCTGTGTGGCGACGCCAAGATTCGGAGTCGCGACGATAGCCTTCTTTAACTCACGCGATGCGACGCTCCTTCTTCGAAGTCGCAGCTCGCCATAAATTCAAGATTCCGTCCAATTTTTGTGAAGCAACGCATCAAGACGCGCTGGTGATTTTCAAATTTGGCCTGATTTTTGCTCCGAATTTGTCATTTCATTACGCGTTGAGTCCGATTAAGTCTTGATATGTTTTTTAACCTGTAAAACACACCCGAAATATATCAAAGCACTAATAAAACACACAAAACATTAAGATAGAGGGGCGAAAAATATATTTATGTTAGCTGCTCATCACACCCCCAAATGAAAAATATTTTTTTTCAACACACATACCCTTTAAGGTAGTATTTCTCCTCATGGTGATCCTAACACTCACCCATGGGCAGATTCACGCTTATCGGTTATAGGTGATTTAACTTGTTTTTTTTTCAACAATTTTTTTTCTTTTTATTCATTCATTCTTTTTTTTTTCAACCGTACCATATAACATAACACTAGCAAACCGAGATAGACATCTAGGCAAATGGTTATTCATAATCAAATAATTTCTTCAACTCATCACTTTGCAAATTTCATAGGCTCTTGCTTCTAGAAACATACTTTTAAGTGCATGCGAGTCTAACATAAATCACTTACTCAAGGAATCAGATAAAAGTGAATTGGACATTTATCGTTTCCTAATTTTTCATCCTAAAGCAAATGAACTCATCATTTAGACTATGCTTCACTACCACATGACTAGAATGATGAGCGGTCAATATTTATATATTTCCCACCCCTATATCTTAATATTTTGTGTGTTTAATGAGCGCTTTATTTTATTTTGAATGTGTTTTACAGGTTAAAAATCATATCAATAGTTAATCGGACTCAATGAGCAATGAAATGATAAATTTGGAGCAAAACACATACCAAATTTCAGATTCACCAGCACGTCTCGACTCTGGCCAGCGCGTCTCGACACGCTGCTTCATAAAAATTAGACAGAATCTCGAATTTACGATGCATTGTGAATCCAGAAAAGGAGCGTCGCGATGCTCTACAAATGTTTTGTCATGAGAGAATGGGAAAATGTTTGTAAATTAAATGGTGTGAAATCGATAAAAGTTTCACGAGATGTTCCAACTCGTTGGAATTCAACTTATTTTCTTTTAACTCAAGCTTTTCAATACAAAGATATATTATGTAGTTATTTTCCCCAATATATAATACTTTTTCCTAGTCATTGAGATATTTGTGAAAATATTAGAACTTTTAAAAGTTTTTAATGATGCTACAAATGATTTTAGTGGAGTTTATTATCCTATAAAAAATTTATTTCTTATTGAATGTTTGAATATTATTGTACCTTACATGAGCATCTTGAGAGTTCAAATGTTAATAATGTTGTTTTATTTGAAGCTATTATTGTTATGAGAGACATTTCATTGTTTTATCTTATTCCCACAGTTTTCGATCCTATATTTAAATTGGAAGGTTTGAATTATGGCTTAGAGACTTACTATGAATTTTTAGGAATAGATGATGAAATTAATGTTAGAAAAATAATAGATGGAATAAAAAATAATTTAATAGATTTATTTAATGATTATGTCAGTTTATATAACTTGCAATTATCTAGACAATCTAGTGGTGAACCCATAATAAATTCAAGACTTAGCGTAGGTGATCGTTGGTTACTACAATAAAATAAAAAACAGATGGAAACCACGACTAACTACCCGGAATTAGATAATTATTTATAAACAAATTTCAAGTTTCATGCTAAAAGTTTTGTAAATAAAAATTTTCAAGTACTTTACTGGTGGAACCGAAATCAAAATATCTATCATGTTTTATCAATTATTGGTAAAGATGTGCTGGCAGCACCTATTGCAGTTCAACAAGCCTTCAGCTTAGGAGACAATATTTTGGAAGCGAGACGGTCTTCATTACATCCAAGCACTTTAGAAGCAATAACATGTGTGGATGAGTGGACCCGAGTTGATCAGAGGCAACAAGAATATGCCCCCGATGACTTTGAAGACATATTCGACAATGCATCTGCAAGTGTAAGTAGAACGGGAGCTGAAGGATCAACAATAGGTACAAATAATGATGATGAGTAAATAATTATAATGGGGAACTATTGAAAAAATATAATGGAACTACGTGATATTTTATTCCTCTCACCCAAGAGGATATGTAGGGAACTTAAGTTTTTAAAAAATTTAAGTTCAAACTCTTTTATTTATTTTTAATTTATATTTTTTAATTTAATGTAAAATAAATTCAAATTAATAAATTTCAAATCCCATTTTTATTTTTAAAAAATTTAAAATTAAAATTTTAAAATTAATTAAAAAATCAGAACCGAATCGAAACCGTCCGGTCCGGTCCGAATCCAGTTCCGGCTCCTGGTTCCATATTCTTGTGGAACCAAAACTGAACCGGTAATTTGATTAGAAATTGAACCAAATCGGTGGCCGGGTCTACCTTAGAGAATATCTAGTAATGAAAATTAAAGAAACCTTCAAAGTGTATGATTCAACTTAGATCCAAAGTCTTGAATAAATTATCTAAGTCAGACTCACAGTGTGTGTGTGTGTTAAGGTCTGGTCACAGCTCGATACCTAGTTAAGTCAACTCGGTGATTTTATCTCGAAAATTGGAATTCGATGGTTCTAACCAACCTAGATATCTCAAAAATTACTATGTACTAATTATTTATGCTCGGTGTAGTTCGACTTTGATAATATAAATATATATTTTATTTGAAATACCCTTTAAGGTAGCATTTCTCCTCATGGTGGTCCTAACACTCGCCCATGAGTAACTTTACGCTTAAAGGTTGTATGCGATTTTTTTTTTTTTTTTTTCTTCAATTTTTTATTTTTTTAAAAAAATAAATCGTAGCGCAAATTCTAAATATAACATTCAGAGACAAATATCTAGGCAAAATGTCATTAGATAAAAGACATTCAAATATTTATCATTTTCTAAATTAGTCACTCTATCAACTAGCTAGGGCCTTATTGATATAAAGCTTCTTTTAAGTGTATATAAGTCTAACCTAGATCACTTACTCAAGGCATCAGATAAAAGACATTCAAACATTTATCATTTTCTACATTTCATACTAAACAAACAATCTTATCATTGGACATCTGCTATGCTCCATAGGATAAAAATCACACAACAAATAAACACATGCAATATAAATGCACATACTCCGAAACCTAAAAGTTGCATTGTCCCCAATGTAACAAAATAAAAACAAGTAAGAACAAAAAGTGGAACAACACTACCGTATAGAAGTACGTTTGGCGCACCGCCATCTTGATTGGTTCATATTAGATTCTTAGTTGCGTGGGTTATGTTGTTTTCGATAATATATGTCTAAATAAACATGCAAATATCTAGCACACAAAAATGAAAAACAGAATTTAAAAACTAAAAATAAAATGTCTGGGTTATCTCCCAACTTGCGCTAAGTTTAACGTCTTCAGCCAGACGTTGTTAAAGCTGGTACTTAAAGCGCCAATCCGAATAATATATTGTACATTATATTTTATTATTTATTAATAAAATAACTATATTTTCATTTCAATCTTATTAATGGTAATTTCATTTCGAAAAAGTAGATTAATATATATAAATATGTTAAGAATGACATCGACCTTAGAATAGTCATATAGTAATACTGGACACTGGGTGGTCCGATATTTGGATTGTATTATTATTATAAATTATTCTTAAAGAAAATATTCGTAGTTGTTGGTTTTGGAATATGGTCGAATTCCTATAACCTATAAGACTAGCATATGTTATATATTGGAATTGGAGTTCCAATGGTTTAACACGATGTACCATGAGCAAGGGAAGCTCGTATAGACATTTGGATATTCATTGGAGCGAATACTGAATGACTCACATGTGATTTCTAATAGTTGGAAGTACACACCACCGTCAATAGGAATCTCTTCTAGTCGAGTAGCATATGTAATCCTTCGACTATAAGATAAAATTGATTTTGTGTGTGATCATCCACACTTTGATGCCATATATGTAAAATACCTTTCATGGTCTGACCGCTAGATGTTTGTTGGGTGTGGACCGATGCACTCATTAATCAAGTGAGTATCAAGATAGGATCCGTAGACCCATATATGTACCCTAAGAGGTTTAGGTGTCCATGTGAGTAAGTCACGATTCTTAAGACTTTGGCCAAAGCCGATCACCTAGGGTGGATCGCATATATTAGAAATGATTTCTGATTAGTTGCAAAGAATCGTGGGCATGTCGACATGAGATTTACGCCTCGAAAACTTGACATTATAATCTATGATTCCTAAGCACAACTTGGATAGCCTACGGCAGATGGATTGTTAAACATATGTGATGATCTCAACTTGTGTAGTTCAGAAAGGTCGTTCATGTTCTTCGTGAATTCGGAGGTGGCCGAATTGCGTACATATAAGCTAGGTTTATATAATGAACGTGACTAGACTTAGAAAGTCTCACAATATGAAATGTACTCATTAAGCATTTGGGTAGCCGATAATTTTTGGTAATAAATAATATTTGATATTATAATTATCAACTAAAATAATTAAGTGTTATTGGATAATATTAATAATTTACTTTGACCTAATTAGATTAATTGGATTGATCCAAAATCACACAATGGCTTTGTTGTAATTTCATAAATATCTCTCCCATTGGAGGATATTTTGGTAATTATAAATATGTAATAATGTGTGTATTTGGCTTGATTTAATTGGATTAAATCAAAGTGGTAGACATGTAACTAATCCATTAATTAATCTTTGTCTGGATTTAATTGGATTAAATCAAAGTGGTAGACAAAGGTGATTAGTCACACCTAATTATACATATTTGGAAAAATTAAATTAAGGCCACATAAAAGTTGATTAGAACTTTTATTAATTAAAAATTAAATAAGTTTTTCTATAAAAGGCAAGCTTGATAAAAGTTTTAATCAAGCTTGAGAAAGCTAAAACAAGCAAGAATTAGAGATATTAGCCTAAGTAAAAGAAGTGTTTAGAGAAGCTTCGGAAGTTCTCTATAACATTTAAACAAGGAGAAGAAGATTGGATCTTGGAACAAAGCTTGCTAGCTCTGAGAATTCTCTACAACAAGGAGAAGAAGACTGGATCTTGGAACCAAGCTTGCTAGATTTTGGAAGTTCTCCACAACATTTCAACATGGAGAAGATGATTGGATCTTGGAATCAAGATTGCTAAGTAAGTTTGATTTTCTCCAAAGCTATGTTTTCATTAGTGAGTTATCATTAATGAGACATATAGTGACGAATCATATATTGGATACATAATAACATAGATTGATGTTGAAATTAAGTTAATTAATTGTGTCGAATGCTTTGGAAGCATAAACATAATATGCTTGTAATTGTGTCAAATATGTTCATGTTGGACATGAAACATAAAATTTAAATTTGGAACTCTAGATGAAAGCTTAGAGCTATAACTGCCATTATATAATCACTTGACTACCTTTGAGTGACCTAGAATTGTTCATGAGTCACTTCATTATCGGATTATAATTTGGTTTGTATTTTGATTCAAAGAAATGTATATATGTATTTAAAATACATGTATATTTGTTGTCTAACATGTGTTGATGTTGGTTTTTATGTTATAATTGGACTTTTATGTGTATTGAAGTGTTTGGAGAAAATTAGAAGTGTTTTAGATTGGATTTAAGATAAATTTGATCACTGCCAATATTTTACACAGGGCGGCGCCATGATTATGATCTCTAACGTCGCGACACTCAAATTTCAGATTTGCGGTCGTCGTGATGCTAACCATTGGGTGTCGCGACTCTGAGTATTCACAGATTAAGCATCGAGAATCCAAAGCCTGCGTGCCGTGACGCGCCGAGAGTTGTTGCCCATGAGTGTTGAAACTTCTTTTTGTTCGTTCCAGAGCTTCCGAACCCCGATTCGATCCCTATTTTTTCTTACGGACTCATAACAGAATATAGCATTATAAAATAATTTAAAAATACACATATCTTTGATATCCATGGGTTAGACCCACTTTCGCTGCATGAGGCATCGATCCGACCCTAGGGGTCCCACATCCGCCCCAACAGACGTAACCACCCATCTGGTCATGGTGCTTCAATTTAGTGGACCAGTTAGTCTCATGTGCTTTCTTTTTTGTTATCCATTGGTGATTACGAAATGAAAAATACTGCTTGGTTGGCTGCGGCAGAGCAACTATAGAAGGTCTTCCAAGATCTTTTAATGGTTGAGCTATTGGTTACACCCTTGAGTTAGGATCTATAAATTTTCTGCCAGTTTGAGATTCTGAACTGCAGATGCGATAAAATTAGCTCGACCTTTTTTTTAACTTTCCAGGGATCCTATTTAGGTGAACATTGATTCTTGAGTTCCTCTTATTATGACGCATTGGTAATAGCTTTAGTTTCATCACGGAGGATCTTCTTTGCATGGCTTCACTATGTTCGTTGGTTTATTGACTACTAATTCACCCTACGTATTGACTTGAATACATGAAGACGCACCTAACACATGGTCATTGTCCACTGCAACTCATTTCTCTACAATGTATATCATGTGACATTCTTCATCACCTTGAGGACTCGACATGGCTTTGAAAATACTAAATGTGACTTCTTCGTTCTACACTCGCATTGTTAATTCACCTTTTCGCACATCAATGATCGCTTTTCTTGTTTCCAAGAAAGGTCTCCCAATGATGATTGGGACGTCATGATCCTCCTCCATATCAAGGACAAGGAAATCAGCAAAGAAGTAGAACTTATCCACCTTAACCAACACAGCCTATACTATTCCTCACGGGTATATGAGAGATTTATCTGCTAGCTGTAATGTGATGGTGGTTGGCTTCGCCTCTCATAGGCCCAATTATTTATGAATGGATAAGGGCATGAGATTTATACTCGCATCTAAATCGCATAGCGCCTTACCAAAATCTCGATTTCCAATAGTGCACGGTACTATAAAGCTGTCAGGATCATTTAGCTTTGGAGGGAGCTTCTTTTGTATGATGGCACTATACTCATATGTGAGTGCTACTATTTCAAACTCATACTGTTTCCTCTTCTTGGATATTATATTCTTCATAAACTTTACATTGTTAGGCATTTGGTATAATGCGTCTGCGAATATGATGTTGGTATGGATCTTTTTAACGATATCTTGGAACTTGGCAAACTAATCATCCAACTTTTTCATTTGAAAGCGCTAAGGGTATAAAAAATGTGTCTTCGGGATGAGGGTGGCTTATACGGAGGAGCTGCTACACTGTTCTCTTCTTTCGTTATTATTTCCTCATGAAATGTCATTTTTTTTTTATCTTGACTACCTTGATCCTTATATGCATCTCTAATCCACTCCCGAGGGTAATGGTCTGACATTGCTCCTTAGGATTGACCTCAGTATTATAAGAAACACATCTTTATGTTGATTTGTAATAGAAGTGGCGAGCTGCCCACTTTTATTTCTAAGGATTTCATAGTTGCCCCCATATTTCCATGCTCAAAACTTGTTCCTCCGTCTGGGTACATTCGATAAGCCGCATAGCATATTCAATAGATGGTTGGGGCTCTTTGGTTGGTCAATGCTGCTATATGAGTCATGAAAGATGCAACTTGAGCTATAAGTGCAACAATAGGATCCACCACATGTATACAAGCCACCTTAGTAATCATCGAGCGTTCACTTAGCCATTGGAAATTGTTAACAGTCATCCCCTCCAATAGAGCATAAGCATCCTCAACAGTCTTCTTGAATAGGGTTCCTCCAGTAACTACATCAATCATAATCATGTTCGGACCATTCAACCCATTATAAAATAGTTGAATCTAGACCCAGTCTTTATAATTGTGTTGTGGGCACCTCCTTAGTAGATCTTTAAAGGGCTCCCACGCTTTGTACAGATTCTCGGTCTCTGACCGGTGCGTAATCACACGTGTATAACGCAAACGCACATATCGTTCAAGTAGTATAAAAAGTATCGATCTCACGAGGACTTAAAACCTTTTGTTATCAATTTATGAAATTAAATGTTTACAAGTATCTAATGGATTGATTGTTTGATTGGGTGGTGACTTTAAAATTAAAACAAGTAAATAAAATTGATTGAAAGTATATTGAAGAAAATTCAAATTTATAAAACTATAGAGGGTTGTGAATCCTTCCAATATCTTTTTAAAAGATGAAGTGGTTATTTCATGTTTGTGTAATATATCGGTTTACTAACCTGGAACACTAAATCATGCGAAAGCCTCTGTCGATGGTCAGACGCAAATACCCAGTATAACCCAATTGAACCATATGTCTATGTCAACCAAATTACCTGGATTCATTAAGATTAAGTTCCAAAAAAGGTTACCCCGGCCCGACAGGTATATGTCTATCCTGTAAGGAAATCTATTAAAGGGTTATCTATCCTCAAGGAAGATTGTGAGCTATTAAGTCTAAGGCTGTAACCTAAAATTCATTTGTCAAGTTTATTTTAGATTTACCATATCAATCTTATTAATGGCCAGTTAACAAGACGCATTAAGCTTAAGACTTAATAAGTAAACCTTTAAATTACCCAAACTATAATTTAACCCCTTATAAATAGGTGATATTGGATTTCATCACAACCCCAGATAACTGGCTTAGTTACAACACATATTTACCGGTAGTAAAAAAACTTAAATAAAATAAAAGATATAAAGTAAAATACTGAAAATTAAATGCTGAAAAGTAAATGGTGAAAGTAAATTACTGAAAAGTAAATGCTGAAAGTAAATTGCTGAAAAGTAAATTGCTGAAAGTAAATTGCTGAAAAGTAAATGCTGAAAGTAAATGCTGAAAGTAAATTGCTGAAAAGTAAATAAAGTAAAAGTACAATAAAAGAAAATGCCGAGGTAAAAAGATCCAATTTTATTACTTCTATTTTAGATATCTCCCTTAATATAATATATTAACTTTGCATGATAATTACCAACTAGCCATATAGGCGGTATCTAGATTAAGTCAAATTAATAATTATTTACCAACCGACCAATCAGGCGGTATCCAATTTAGTCAGGTTAAAACCAATTTAAATAATTACCAACTGACCAATATGGCGGTATCCTCGTTGAGTCAGGTTTTAACTAGTTTATATATTATATTTAAGGGAGATTAATCTAAATATTAGTAATAAAAGTTTTACCTTTTACCCAAGCAAAGGGGAGTTACCTCCTCATTACTGAAAATTAAAAACTGAAAATTAAAGAAAGAAAAGTATTGTGCGTAAAAGTAAATTACGGAAAGTAAAAACTGAAAAGTAAAGAAAAGAAAGTGCGAAAGCGGAAATTAATTACTGAAAGCTGTAAATAAACAAACAAGATACAATTTTCTTAGTATTCTTAAGGAATTCCTTAGAAGAAAGTATGAATTTACAAATGAAATGGCTTGGTATTTATAGGCAAAATTTTGCCTCCATCAGATCATCCACCAAATCCATTATTAATTGCTTCACTAATTGCTCCACCAAATCCATTATTAATTGCTCCACTAATTTATTATCATGTGTGGTGGTGATTTGATAAATTTTATTATTTATTTATTAATTTATTTTTTTTGCTTTGAAAATGATTGAAAATGACTTTAATAATTACACACAACACACGTCTGGATGGTTCATCAATTTCGGGCATGAAATCTTCAGAATTTGAAATTATTTTGTCTTTCAGAGTTGTAGATATTTGAGTCTTCTTTAATCTGGAACTTGAATCAGCTCAATCCGATATCAGAGTAAAACGTTATGCCCAAAATATGACAGATACACAAAACTGGAATTTCCAAAACTGCACTTCGTTAAAACGCCCTTTCAAGTTTCCAATCTCCAAAATTAATATGTCAAGTCCAATTTTTACCCTTATTTGACCCACATTTCGTCCTAAATGATTTCATTGTGTCCCAATATTATTTTATCTGTAAAATAAACTAAAACACATCAAAACGTTCATCAAACCCGAGAAACTAAACAAAATATTAAGTAAAATGGGTGGTAAATATTGATATATTTTCCGCTCATCACACCCCAAAACCTAACATTTTGCTAGTCCTCGAGCAAAACAACAAAATAAAATAAAAAAATAATTAAAATTAAACTAAGCCACTTTCGTAGGGATCACAATTGCATTTAGCATATGCAACAAGCCTTTAAACCCCTAGGTGTCCCTAGTGGACGAGTTATAGTCTCGTGAGGGCTTACAGCAATGATACCCACAAACGTTTTACAAAAGTAAAAAGATAATAAAACTAATACACACAAAAGTAAAAAGACAAGAGAAAAGAGAATAAAGAAGCTAGTGACTAATCAAGTGAAACTTATACTCCAAGTTACTAGTTGTTTTTTTTCTTTCTAAATTACTGAATAAGTAAATTCTCCGATTATATTTACCATTCTCCATATGCATAGCCGATAAAATATTAATCAACTCATTTTTGCCCACAACAGTCACAAGTGCAGTTGATAAGAGAGTAATATTTTTGTCCTAAAGTTTTATCAAAATTCACATCTTTTTGCAGCAATGGAATAATTTTTCTGATTTTTCTGATTTTTTCTTTGATTTTTTATTTTTTATTTTTTTATATACAATATCTTCCATCTATGTAGCGAGTGTTGGGTCGGTGGCTCCCAAACCAGTAGGCTTTAGGGCACTAGGTGTTAAGACACCCCTACGGACTTAATTACTCAGACTTCAGATATATATATTTTTGCAACATCCTTGATCCATGTAGCGAGCTTTGGGCCAGTGACTCCCAAACCAGTTGGCTTTAGGGCACTAGATGTTAAAACACCATTACAGACTTAATAACTCGGACCTCAGGTGTTTTTTTTTTACTTCATCGCTTTTTATAGATGCTTCCTCCAATTAAACTAGAACACTGAATATTTCAAACTTTTCAATTACAGCTCATGTCCGTATGTTACCAAGCATGTTGATAATACCTGCTAACTAGGCATATGAAGATCCGTTTTAGTCAATTTTATGGAGAATTCACAAATTAAATAATTCAAAAGGAAATAAACAAAAATTAACTTGTTTCGAAAATAGGTTTGAAATACGTCTCAGGAGTGGAAACTCCTTACTCAGCTATCTCTTACCAATTTCACCTTTTTAGTCAAAATAAAAACACAAAAACGCAAAATATTTTTGTAATTTTTGAAAAATTTTCAATTTTTTTTTTGTATTTTTGAAAATTTTGGACTAAAAATAAAAATAACACATAACTAAAAACAAGATACTGATCAACTAATTCCCTCCCCCAAACCTAAATGAGACATTGTCCCCAATGTCTTAAAAAGTAGAAGAAGAGTTTAGAAGATAGTACCTAGTTAGCTGAAATTCTACACGAAAAGTTAAAGGTTAAAATCCAGATTAATCCTAAGCCTCTTACCACGATCGTCCTCGGACCAATTTTTCTTTGAAAGGATAGGGTCAATTTGTGGTTCATAGGCTAAGATTTGGTCAATTAGATCCAGAGCAGTTCTGGCAGTGAAGAGGAGTTCTTTTAAAGGTTTTGACACGAACCCATTTCTCCGGGCATCATCAAGAAACACACAAATAAAATAATAAAATCCTTCAACGTTGTACAGTCCAAGCGGTTTCTGGTGTATGTTCAGGTTCGCCCAAGATAACACTGTAAAAATTTCCTCCAATGTACCCAAGCCACCTGGCAAAGCAATAAAAGCATAAGCACGGTTAATCATTTCTACCAGTCGTTCAGACATACCTGGCACGATTAGTTCTTCTCCGTTTCATGGTCCAATAAGATTTGCCTTTGCCAAGGGTTTTGGGATGATTCCCAAAACTTGACTGCCTCCTTCCTGTACAGCATTTGAAACGATCCCCATTAGTCCAAGATTGCCTTCGCCATATACTAAGTGCATATTCCTTGCAGCTAAGACTCGACCCAATTCATGTGCTACCTCTACGTATTGTGGTTTAACTCCAACACTAGTACCGCAAAACACATAGATGTTTTCAACTTGTCTTCTTGAAGTGGCTTCCATGTTTTACTCTGGATGTCTTCAAAAGGGAAATGATGAGTTGAATTTATAAAACCTGAAAAGGGTGAGTAATAATAGCACAAGTATCTTCCAAAGGACGATTAGTAGCAAAATAGTAAAATAAATTGTGATAGTCAAAAAGGTCTGGATCCTGTCGGAGAAAATAAAAGAAAACAACAAAACAAATTACAATTATTAGGAAAAGACAAAGAGATATAATATGTACAAGAAATGTAACGGCTTGAATGACGTCTATGCGTCAGGGACAAGCTTCCCATCCAATTTTCTTATAAATTGGCAAACATGGTCTTTTTGAGTCAGATTCCCAAGACTTAACCGTGGTCTTTCTTTTTGGAATTATGTATGTAATTTGCGAATGGCTATATGAACATATCAACTGGGATGTTCCTCAAGTGTCGAAGATATATCATCTAAAGACTCCATACTCAAGCCATCCCTAATGAATTTAAATTTGTCTTCGCGATTATCAGACACCATTCCAAAAGAACGACAACGAGTATTGCAATTCCAGCGTGAACATTTGTAACAAACGCCCATTTGTTTAGCTTTACGTTTCTTTGCATATGTGCTTCTTCCAAATCCAGGCAAATAAGAATTACAGGAATCAGAATACTCACATGCTAATCGGACCCGTGCTTCGATTACCCAACGAATGTCATTAGGATATCATGGATCATCAGTAGTCTCATCCGTTCCAAGCGAGCTTTGTAGACTTTCATCATAGAGTTTTGAGGGAGAGAAGGAAATTGCTTGTGAAGATTTTTGAGAATTTATTCCATCCTAAAATGTCTTAATCTGCAAAAACTAAACACACCAAATTAAATCACACCAAATCACAATATATACACAAATTGCATGGGTTGCCTCCATGCTAGCGCTAAGTTTAAAGTCGTCAGCTAGACGTGACTTCTCGAACGTTAGGCTGGATCCGAAAGTGTGACACTTTCTTTTTAACGCTCAAATGATTCTCCCAAGTAGTGCTTGACACACTTGTTTTTGACCTTGAACGTTTTATTAGAGTAGGAATCATGTATCTCAACGGCGCTTTCTGGTAACACCTTGGTGATTAGGAATGGACCTGACCACCGTGATTTTGGCTTCCATGGAAAGAGTTTCACTCCTGATTTGTTTAATAGTACCTTTTGCCTTGGTTTCAATTGTATGTGCACTAACTTCTCATCATATTTCATCTTGGCCTTTTCTTTGTACAATTTGGCATTCTCAAAAGGCTGAATGTGAAATTCCTCCAATTCATTGAGCTGGGGGAACTATTTCTCTTCTGTTGCTTGTAGTGCAAGAATTGGCTTTTTCAGTGCAAAAGACGTTTTATCTTCAGGCTCCACAGGTAATTGACATGTTTTAAGTCTGTCAGTAGAACTTTGCATTGCATTGGAGTTCTGAATGGTACTGTGTATCACATCAAGTCTGAAACATTCCTCATTCTTTTCATCATCTGGGAAATTCATGGCCTTGAAAACATTAAATGTTACTTCTTGGTCCTGTACCCTCATGGTTAATTCTCCTTTTTGTACATCAATAATGGTTCAACCTGTAGCCAATAACGGTCTCCCAAGGATGATTGGCACATCTGCGTCTTCCTCTATATCAAGGACAATAAAATCTGCTGGGAAAATAAATTTGTCAACCTTGACCAGCACATCTTCAACTACACCTCTCAGAAATACGAGCGTTCTATCAGCAAGTTGTAGAGAGACTGAGGTGGGCATTGTTTCTCCGATCTGCAATTTCCTGAAAATATAAAAAGGCATCAAATTAACACTCGCACCTAAATCACACAAAGCCTTACCAAAGTCATGTTCTCCTATGGTGCAAGGAACAATTAAACTGCCAGGATCTTTAAATTTTGGAGGAAGTTTCCTCTGAATGATAACACTGCATTCTTATGATAATATTACTGTCTCGTAATCTCCCAATCTCCGCTTTCGTGAAAGAATGTCTTTCATGAATTTGGCATAGCTGGGCATTTGTTCCAACGCTTTTGCAAATGAAATGTTGATATGCAGCTTTTTGAAGATCTCCAGGAACCGAGAAAACTGCTTGTCCAATTTGTTCTTCTAAAGACGCTGAGGAAAAGGTGGAGGTGGAGTGATCTGTTCTTTTTCCTTTGCTTATTTTTCCTCCATCTTTTGCTTTGTTTCTTTTGGAACTTCCTCAGCAGCTGTTTTGGCTCCAATATCTTGGTTGATTTCAGTACCGCTTTTTAACATGATGGCATGACACTGCTCATTCCCTATGTTCCTCGGATTTGGTTCAGTGTTGCTAGGAAGGTTACCTAGCGGTCTGTAACTCTGAGCATTTGCCAGTTGTCTAATTTGATTCTCCAGTGCTTTAATAGAAGCAGATTGACTTTGAATTAATACTGCTTGGGATTGAAACATAGCATCATATCTTGCTGCTTGAGAGTCGTGTTTTGCTTCTATCTTTTTCAAGTGGGTCAACACTTCTTTTATTCCTGATTCATTTGCCTACTCCTGGACTTTGTTCTGTTGTTGGAATCCGGGTGGTGGGTTGTTCATTTGCCCTGAATTGTTGCTCCATGCGAAATTGGGATGATTCCTCCACTCTAGGTTGTAGGTGTTGGAATATGGATTGTTCCCCTGTCTATTGAAATTGTTGACATAATTCAACGTCTCTTTATATTGGTTTGGCTCTGGTGCTCCTCCATATGGTGAATTTGTGGATCCAGTATTAACTTGCATGCTGAGAGTTTCCAGATTTTTGCAAATCTGATCCAGCTTGGCATTTACTGCAGTGTTGGCTCCAATTTCATAAATTCCTACAATTCTTTGGATCATGCTCCTTTCTGTTGGCCACAAGGAATTTTTGTTGGCCATTTCTTCAATTAAGTCTCAGGCTTGATCTTATCCTTTTGCCATTAAAGCACCTCCAGCAGCAGCATCAATTGTGGTTCTCATTATTCCAGAAAGTCCATTGTAGAAGGTTTGGACTTGTAGCCATTTTGGAATCTCATGGTGAGGACATTTCCAGAGCAAATCTTTGTACCTTTCCCAAGCTTCGTAGAGGGATTCTGAATCTTGTTGTACAAAAGATGTGATGTCATTTCTCAGTTTTGCTGTTCTGGCTGGTGGAAAAACTTTGCAAGGAATTTGGTGGCTAGAGTGTTCCAAGTTGTGATGGAACCTGCTGGTAGTGAATGTAGCCAAGCTTTTGCTCTGTCTTTCAAGGAATATGGAAAAACTCGCAGTCTCATTGCTTCTTCTGATGCTCTGTTGTAGTTGAAAGTGCCGCAAACTTCGAAGAAGTTATTGATGTGGGCATTAGGATCTTCAGTTGCATTCCCCCCGAAATGAACTGACTGTTGAATCATCTGAATGCATGTTTTGATGTCACACACATTTGCTGGTAAGGAAGGAAGTACAATACATGAAATGAGGCCGTCGACCATCAGAATGGTTCTGTCTCGAATGGGTATTGGTGGTGCAACCTCCAACGGTTCAGGTTCCATGTTGACTAAAGCTTCTTAGCCTTCACGCCTTTCCCTTCTCAACTGTCTGATGGTTCTTTCAATTTCTGGGTCGAGCGGTCGGAGTTCAAAGCTTCTAGTTCGTCTCATGTAGTTTCTAAGAACCTGAAACACAAGAAAACAAAAACAATAAGTAAAAAGAAATTAGATACAAGTAACGTATCTAACCCCAAAACTAATAGTGAAAGATAAATAAGTCCCCGGCAACGACACCAAAAACTTGAACGGTGCGTAATCACACGCGTATAACGCAAGCGCACGTATCGTTCAAGTAGTATAAAAAGTATTGATCCCACGATGACTTAAAACGTTTTGTTAACAATTTATGAAGTTAAATATTTACAAGTATCTAATGGATTGATTGTTTGATTGGGTGGTGACTTTAAAATTAAAACAAGTAAATAAAATTGATTGAAAGTAGATTGAAGAAAATTCAAATTTATAAAACTATATAGGGTTGTGAATCATTCCAATATCTTTTTAAAAGATGAAGTGGTTATTTCATGTTTGTGTAATATATCGGTTTACTAACCTGGAACACTAAATCATGCGAAAGCCTATGTCGATGGTCAGACGCAAATACCCAGTATAACTCAATTGAACCATATGTCTATGTCAACCAAATTACCTGGATTCATTAAGATTAAGTTCCAAAAAAGGTTACCCCCGCCCGACAGGTATATGTCTATCCTGTAAGGAAATCTATTAAAGGGTTATCTATCCTCAAGGAAGATCGTGAGCTATTAAGTCTAAGGCTGTAACCTAAAATTCCTTTGTCAAGTTTATTTTAGATTTACCATATCAATCTTATTAATGGCCAGTTAACAAGACACATTAAGCTTAAGACTTAATAAGTAAACCTTTAAATTACCCAAACTATAATTTAACCCATTATAAATAGGTGATATTGGATTTCATCACAACCCCAGATAACTGGCTTAGTTACGACACATATTTACGGGTAGTAAAAAAACTTAAATAAAATAAAAGATATAAAGTAAAATACTGAAAATTAAATGCTGAAAAGTAAATGCTGAAAGTAAATTACTGAAAAGTAAATGCTGAAAGTAAATTACTGAAAGTAAATTGCTAAAAAGTAAATGCTGAAAGTAAATTGCTGAAAAGTAAATGCTGAAAGTAAATTAGTGAAAAGTAAATAAAGTAAAAGTACAATAAAAGAAAATGCTAAGGTAAAATGATCCACTTTTATTACTTCTATTTTAGATATCTCCCTTAATATAATATATTAACTTTGCATGATAATTACCAACCAGCCATATAGGCGGTATCCAGATTAAGTCAAATTAATAATTATTTACCAACCAACCAATCAGGCGGTATCCAGTTTAGTCAGGTTAAAACCAATTTAAATAATTATCAACTGACCAATATGACGGTATCCTCGTTAAGTCAGGTTTTAACTAGTTTATATATTATAATTAAAGGAGATTAATCTAAATATTAGTAATAAAAGTTTTACCTTTTACCCCAGCAAAGGGGAGTTACCTCCTCATTACTGAAAATTAAAAACTGAAAATTAAGAAAGAAAAGTATTGTGCGTAAAAGTAAATTACGGAAAGTAAAAACTGAAAAGTAAAGAAAAGAAAGTGCGAAAGCGGAAATTAATTACTGAAAGCTGTAAATAAACAAACAAGATACAATCTTCTTAGTATTCTTAAGGAATTCCTTAGAAGAAAGTATGAATTTACCAATGAAATGGCTTGGTATTTATAGGCAAAATTTTGCCTCCATCAGATCATCCACCAAATCCATTATTAATTGCTCCACTAAATGCTCCACTAATTGCTCCACCAAATCCACTATTAATTGCTCCACTAATTTCTTATCATGTGTTGGTGGTGATTTGATAATTTTTATTATTATTTATTAATTTATTTTTTTGCTTTGAAAATGATTGAAAATGACTTTAATAATACACACAACACACTTCTGGATTTTTCATCAATTCGGGCATGAAATCTTCAGAATTTGAAATTATTTTGTCTTTCAGAGTTGTAGATTTGAGTCTTCTTTAATCTGAACTTGAATCAGCTCAATCCGATATCGGAGTAAAACGTTATGCCCAAAATACGACAGATGCGCAAAACTGGAATTTCCAAAACTGCACTTCCTTAAAACGCCTTTCAAGTTTCCAATCTCCAAAATTAATATGTCAAGTCCAATTTTTGCCCTTATTAGACCCACATTTCGTCCTAAATGATTTCATTGTGTCACAATATTATTTTATCTGTAAAATAAACTAAAACACATCAAAACGTTCATCAAACCCGAGAAACTAAACAAAATATTAAGTACAAGGGGTGGTAAATATTGATATATTTTCCGCTCATCAGTCTCCAACTACTTAAATGTACTAATTTATATTCTCAGTTGAGCTGATTTAGCGGGTGAAAAAAACTTCTCAAGAAATCTTGTGGCCATATCATCCCATTTCGTGATGCTCCTCATTGGTATAGATTGCAGTCAACCTCTCACTTCATCCCTTAAAGAGAATATGAACAAGCATAGTTTGATGGTATCTGCAATCACACCATTCATCTTAATGGTATCTGCCATCTCCAAGAACATCCTTAAGTGAATATTCGGGTCCTCTACAGTTGAACTCCCAAACTGGTTTGTTGTACCATGTTGATCGGTACAAATTTCAACTCAAAATTATTGGCATTGATAGGTTGGTAGCAATCCCGGAATAATTATCATCAACGACCGACTTAAAGTGATCTCGGATTTCAACCTGGCACGAGTTGTTCTCACTATTTTCAGACGCCATTGCTTATTTTCAATCCTTTTTTCTTTCCTTAGTCTCCTCGTTGTTCTTCTATTTCAGGATCAAACAGAAGCGATTCAAGACTTATGAATCTGCTCATTCACTGTTAACCATAGAAGGAAAGAAATAATAAATAAATAAATAAAATCTAAATATAAATTAAGGTAACTTGGTAATAGTATTAATGTGAATAAGATTGACAATACCCTGACAATGGCGCCAAAAACTTGTTACGAGATTATCGTACCGTAAGTATACAGTGTCAAGTTTTAGTAAAGGATAAATAAGAATGTCGAACCCATAGGGATTGAAATCAAATTCACACTAAGTACTATAGTTAATAAACTTAATTTTATTTAGAAATCAATTTAAAATAAACTAAATTAAAATTATAAACTAAAAAAGCAAGAAGTCAAATCGTTTTAATTAAGCAAGATCAGGTTGAAATGAATTTTAAAGTCTGATTTCACCTAGCTATTCCCTATATATTTGTTAAGCCAATCAATTATTACTTAATTTCTTAGTTTATAAGATAAACATCCTAAATTATTCTACTCCCTCTCCTGAGTGCCGAGTGAAAATATTATTAATTACCGATTTCGATATCCCTATAAAAATATAGTAATTAACAATTTATTATGCTCTGTGAATCTTTGTTAATGACTTCAAAGGAATTATAGGCCTCCCGAACACTATAAAATTCCTAGGATATATTTTCTAGATTCTATTCAAAATCCCATCTCTTGAGTGATAGAATCTAAATATGAAATCATCTAATTTATGGCCAACAAATCAGAAGCATTAAAAATAAGAAAATATAAATAAACTGATTTAAAACTTCATAATAATTAATTAGCAATTAAACATATAGGTTCAAGCATATGCTATATCGTCCTCTAGAATAAGAAATTCAGTTCATGATAAAATAAAATAACAATGAAAACATAGTAAAAAACATAAAGAATTGTTGGGGCGGATGTAGAAACCTTAGGGTCGGATCGGTGTTCCGCGCATTGAAAGTTGGTCTAACCCATGGATATCTAACATTGGTGTATTTTTAAATTAATTTACGCAATATTATATTCTATTATGAGTTCGTAGGGAAAAACGAGGACCAAATCGGAGTCCGGAAACTCCTAAACTGAGAAAATAAAGTTTCAGCGCTCATTAGCATTAGCTCTCGGCGCATCGCGATGCGCAGGCTTGGGACCAATCTGTGAGAGCTCAGTGTCTCAGTGTTGACGCGCAAGGGTGAACGTCGTGACACTGGAAGGTTTGAATGCTTATTGTCACGACGCTACAGATCAGTGTCGAGACACTGCCTTGTGTAAAATGTTGGCAATGAATTTTTTTTTACCCTGAATCCAATCTAAAACACTTCTAATTTTCTCCAAGTACTTCAATACACCTAAAATCCAATTTTAGCATCAAAATCATCATCAACACATATTATACAACAAACATACATGTATTCTAAATACATATATGTATTTGTTTGAATCAAAGCACAAACCAAAATAGTATCCCACTACGCAATGACTCATGAATAATTCTAGGTCACTCAAAGGTGGTCAAGTGATTCTAAAATGGTAGCCATAGCTCTAAGATTTAATCTAGAGTTCCAAACTCTAATTATATGTCCAACATGAACATATTTGACCCAATTACAAGCATTTTGTGTTTATGTTTCCAAAGCATCCATAAATAATTCATTAGCCTAATTTCAACTTCAAGCTATGTTATTATGCATCCAATACATAATTCATCACTATATGTTTCACTAATGATAACTCACTAATGAAAAACATAGCTTTGGAGAAAATCAAACTTACCTAGCAAGTTTAATTCAAAGATCCAATCTACTTCTCCTTATTGAAATGTTGTGGATAACTTTAAGAGTTAGCAAGCTTGACTCCAAGATCCAATCTTAATTCCAATGCTAGCAAGATTCACTCCAAGATCTAATCTTGATTTCTCTTTGTTGAAACTCAAGCTTGATTAAAACCTTACTCAAGCTTGCTATTTATAGCAAAACTTATGCATTTTTTAATTAATAAAAATTATAATCAACTTTTATGTGAGCTTAATCTAATTTGTCCAAATGTGTATAATTAGGTGTGACTAATCACCCGTGTCTACCATTTTGATTTAATCCAATTAAATCAAGACAAAGTTTAATTAATTGATTAGTTACATGTCTACCACTTTGATTTAATCAAATTAAATCAAATCAAATACACATATAATTAAATATTTATAATTATTAAAATATCCTCAAATGATAGAGATATTGATAAAATTACGACAAAACCCTTGTGTAATTTTTAAATAATCTAATTAATCCAATTGGGTCAAAGTAAATAATCAATGTTTCCAATAACACTTAATTATCTTAGTTGATAATTATAATATAAAATATTATTTTTTATTAAAAATTATCTGCTACCCAAGTGCTCAACGAGTACACATCATACTGTGGGACTTTCTAAGTCCAGACACGTTCGTCATATAAGACTAGCTTATATGTACGTAATTCGGCCACCTTCGAATTTGTGAAGAACACGAATGATCTTTTTGAACTATACAAGTCGAGGTCATCACATATGTTTAACAATCCATCCGTCGTAGGCTATCTGTGTTGTGCTTAAGAAACATAGATTACACCGTCAAGTTTTCGATGCGCACATCTCATGTCGACATGTCCACGATTCTTTAAAACTAATCAGAAACCATTTCAAATATATATGATCCACCCTATGTGATTGGATTTGGCACCAAAGTCTTAAGAATCATGACTTAACTCACATGGATAACTAAACCATTTATGGTACACATACGGGCCGACGGATCCTATCTTGATACGCACTTGATTAACGAGTGCATCGGTCCACACCCAATGAACATCTAGAGGCCAGACCATGAAAGGTCTTTGAAATACATGAACCCTTTATGTTTTGAGCTCTCTTATTGTGTCTAATTGTCTCCCCCAGGGTTTTGGACGAGCTCATATATTTATAGGAAGTCCTGGAGTCCTTCTGCTTATAGAATAATAAAATTCCTATTCAGTGTAGGAATTCGTCCAGGCATCGCGATGCCAGAAGTTAGGTCGTGACGCTACTTCCTTGGCCAAAATTATATGTGTTAATTGATGATGAGGCGTTACTACAACTTTTGGCATCGCGATGCCTTCTTCTCGACCAAAATGGCTTGTTTCACATATATTTCCTTCCTATATGTTTCCTTTGCATCATTAAGCTCCCAAAACACGTACGTTAGCCTCAAGACAACTTATTTAGTTGTTTTGGGTTGTTGTTGATCATTCGAAGTACCAACACTTGAGAAGTATGAATTCTCTCGAATGACTCTAATCTTATTTTTGATTATACCAATTATGGACATATGTGTCTATAACAAGCTCCCAAAAAAATTCAAATGAGTCTGAAGATTATTAAAATTGAAAATGTCCATCAGTAATTAAAGTTATAGCTTCACCATTGGCAGAGATATTAATGAGTATGAAAATTTTACCCATATTTATTCTAACATACCAGGCCCGTACAGTGCCTTGTTCACACTAAAATTTACATTTATTAGTACGGAATACTAACAGCCATATCTGATCCATCCAACTAATGAGTATAAAAAATAATCCTCATACCTAATCCTAAAATACTGAGTCTCCGCAAATCTTGAGACCCCCATCTTGCGGGGATTTTGCCATCCCTACAAAGATTGTCTAGAGATTGTAAGGTTAGTAAGGTACTAAATGGTATGGGAAAAAAAAATTAGGATGACAATTTATTTAGTTGTTTTGGGTGGTTGTTGATCTTTAGAATTACCAAAACTTGAGAAGTCTGAATTCTCTCGAATGACTGTAATCATATTTTTGATTGTACCCATTATGGACATCTATGTCTATAACAAGCTCCCAAAAAAAATTCAAATAAGTCCGAAGATTATTAAAATTGAAAATGTCCACCAATAATCTAAGCCTGCTAACACATTTATATCTAAATAAGCAAATACTCGTTGATGGATGGTCGGAGAAGTTTCATCAGCAAAACTGGGTCAAATTTCGACTTGATAGTGATCTTCTCCAAGGCTTAATTCACTAACAAGTACGCAAAATTTATTATTTCTAACCCAAGTTAAACTTGGAGGCATACACAAGTACACATAGAACTTCTAATCACCAACATTATATTGAGGTGGAAAGATTATATCAGTCTCATAATTTCTCTTATAACAAAGTAGTTTTATGTATGAATCTATTTGTTACTGAGGAACGGATATGCCGAGAGCAGCGGAACGCTCGCGGGATCAAATCCCGAGCATTTTTTTTTGGCAATATCCTAAAAAGTGTATTAAAATATTTATTTCCATAAACTTAAAAAAGAAAATAACACTCAGAATTCGTCTCATGTGCTAAGTACACAAATCCTTTAATAAATTAGAGTGTTCTTCGTAATTATTTTCACGCCCACACGTGCCTTGGAGGTGAGGAGATAAGTCGAGGAAGATCGTGGTTCAAAGAATCGTAATTTATAGAGATCCAGATCTACAAGTATATTTCCGATTTAAGTTCTAAATATTTTGTTATTAATGTACTAGAAAAATACGGATCCGGTTTTTATTGTTCATGAAAAATAAATTTTTTTCTGTTACTGAACGTGATTTCCGCTGCGCATGAACTCTGAAAACCAACAAATAACATCATGAGCGGTCGTATTTATTCTAGTATATTGTTAAGAATGATTTATTGTAAATCAATTTTATATGTATGTAAAAGAGTAGACTATGCATTTTTTTTAAAATTATCATGTGATGATGAATGTATGAATATTAATCGTTAATTGTATGGTTGACTTTGGGTTAGGATTTTAATTTTCTGTTTTATATATTGGATATGTAAACCCAAAAAATTAAATGGGTATTTCTTTCAGTAATTGTAAATTATTTGTAATTGTTCGAGATGAAGATCAAGCTAAAGAGACTATGGACGAAGACACACAAAATATATTTATTTTTCCAATTTTTTTTACTGCATTGTGCAGTGCGTTGCTGCGTGAGCAGCAGGAGACTGCTGCATATGCAGCTTTCTCACTGCTGCTGGGCAGCAGCAGCCGCACAATGCGGCAGTTTGGACTGCCCACTGTGCGGTAGTGAATTAAAAAAAATGTTTTTTTTTTGTGATAGTCATTTCGAAATTAATTATATTTTTTCCAAGATTAATGTAATTTTATTTTTGGTTATTTGTAAATTTAGAAATACCTAAATTGTCAACCCGGTTAATATCCAAATTTATTTATTTTGTGTGAATTATAAAATATTTGTACTCATGCATATTTTAAATATCATATAGAATTAGCACAATGCCTACTCTTGCATTATAACATGCCATACATACATGTGTATTTTCATAAATTTATTTATGATAGTAAATAGTTTATAATTTGATTAAAAACTATTTAAGAATTTTTATCGATTAGTCGATTAAATAAAATTTGTGAATTAATTTTAAATCGTTAAAATTTGTAATGTCACAAAATTTAGTTCTAAGCATTTATAATAGATTATTTATCATGAATAACTTAGATGTTTCATAATGAATTTAAGTTTTATTAGTAAATCAGGTAATTTTATTATGAAACAATTAACTTGGTAATTGAAGACCTTTAATAATGATTTCTTGGTCTTTTTCCGCTAAGTTTTCAAAACATTAGATGTTTTGCATATAAAATCACTAAACTTTAAATAATGAGTGGGAGCGGGTAGTTTGTTAAAACGCCATTTGGTCTCCACCGTTAGTGCAACATCGTGAAATCTAAGTGGGGCTTCGTGATGACTTTAGTTTCATCCTCCTTAAGGAGAGTGTTCGCTTAGGTTAATATCAAGGTTGTACTTCTTACGATAGGAATTGTAAAATGTATTTCACTATTAACTTACCCTAAGGTGGTTATTTTGAGTTAAATTTTAAGGATCCAAAATGGTGGGTTACACTCATATGAATGTAGTTGTTAAGGAATATGGAATCAATATCTAAAATAGAATTCCTATTACCATTAGGATTTATGGTTTTATTATATTTCCCTATTAGATGAAGATTTCCTATATTCATTATTATTGTTCATAGCTATAGGATTCTTTTTCTATTTTGGTTTTCTATGTAGCCTATATATATAGGCCTTTACCATTGTAAATTTATATAGAGTGAATTCAAGACTTTCTTTCATTATCTAACATGGTATCAGAGCTCAGGTTCTCCTTTTTCTAGTTTCACTCTCTCTGATTCTCATCGGCGCGTGGGGGATCACGGCTACCATAATTGTGTGACCCTCACGCGCCCCCCGTTGCCAACCATCACATTGCTTTTCCTATGCGCCACCCATTTGCACCACCCCTTCACAAGTGTGCTATGGGCCTGCTCTTTTCAGGTTTCGCCTCTTTTTAAGATTTTGCTTCCGCTCTCCGTTGGGATTTCACTCCCTCTTTGGCTTTGGTTCTCACAGGTTTCGGCTCTCTTTCGGGATTTCGCTCACTCTCTGGCTTCGGCGCTCTCGGGCTTCGGCTCTTTTTCGGGATTTCGCTCCCTTTTTCGGCTTCGGCTTTATTTCGGGATTTCGCTCCCTCTCGGGCTTCGGCTCTCTTTCGGGATTTCGCTCCCTCTCGGGCTTCGGCTCTCTTTCGGGATTTCGCTCCCTCTCTGGCTTCGGCACTCTTGGGCTTCGGCTCCCCCTTCGGGCTTCGTAGGTTAAAGCTCTCCTGCTTCGGCATCATTTTGGGATTCGGCTCCCCCTTCGAGCTTTGTAGGTTAAAGCTCTCCGGCTTCGGCATCCTCTTGGGCTTCGGCTCCCCCTTCGGGCTTCGTAGGTTAAAGCTCTCCTGCTTCGGCATCATTTTGGGCTTCGGCTCCCCCTTCGGGCTTCGTAGGTTAAAGCTATCCGGCTTCGGCATCCTCTTGGGCTTTGGCTCTCCCTTCGGGCTTCGTAGGTAAAGCTCTCCTGCTCCGGCCTCCTTGGGCTTCGGCTCCCCCTTCGGGCTTCGTAGGTTAAAGCTCTCCTGCTTCGGCATCATTTTGGGCTTCGGCTCCCCCTTCGAGCTTCGTAGTGTTAAAGCTCTCCGGCTTCGGCATCCTCTTGGGCTTCGGCTCCCCATTCGGGCTTCGTAGGTTAAAGCTCTCCTGCTTCGGCATCATTTGGGCTTCGGTTCCCCCTCGGGCTTCGTAGGTTAAAGCTCTCCGGCTTCGGCATCCCCTTCAGGCTTCGTAGGTTAAAGCTCTCCTGCTTCGGCATCATTTTGGGCTTCGGCTCCCCCTTCGGGCTTCGTAGGTAAGCTCTCCGGCTCTCGGCTTCCTCTTGGGCTTCGGCTCCCCCTTCGGGCTTCGTAGGTTAAAGCTCTCCTGCTTCGGCATCATTTTGGGCTTCGGCTCCCCCCTTCGAGCTTCGTAGGTTAAAGCTCATCCATTATCTCAAGGTTTCCAGCCTCCAAGTTTCAAAGATTCCAAGTTTCGGAACCCCGCTCTCCGATTTCAAGATGCAACTCAAGCTTACTCCTTCGTTACCAGCTTGAGTTTGAGGGGGGGTGTAAGGAATATGGAATCAATATCTAAAATAGAATTCCTATTACCATTAGGATTTATGGTTTTATTATATTTCCCTATTAGATGAAGATTTCCTATATTCATTATTATTGTTCATAGCTATAGGATTCCTTTTCTATTTTGGTTTTCTATGTAGCCTATATATATAGCCTTTACCATTGTAAATTTATATAGAGTGAATTCAAGACTTTCTTTCATTATCTAACAGTAGTTAAACGTGTTAATTATATTTAGACCAAAAACGGTTATTAATAAATTTTGAAAATATGAGATATTTTGAAAAACTTTTATTACTTGAGATTGTCTCTATTTTAATGAGGTGTTGTGATCGACCCTAAGGCAACACAATATGTTTATTAAATTTTTTGAGGTTATAGTAGTGCATATATATTTTTGTGTTTTGCATATGCATCATGCATCATGATTACTATGCCAAATTTATTTTGAATTTTATGCATGGAATAATTTAGAACATTTTTTAATTATTTCATAAATATGTCAAATCCAATCATATCAATGCTTGCTACTGAAAAATTAACTGGTGATAACTTTGCTAAGTGGAAGAATGACATGAATATAATACTTGTGCTGGATAACTTGAAGTTTGTCCTGATAGAGGAATGTCCTCCCAAACCTGCTGTGAATGCCAACAAAAACATTAAAGATGCCTATGAAAATTGGGTTGAGCAAATGACAAGGCTCGTTGTTATTTACTTGCCTCCATGTCCGACGTGCTTAAAACAAAGCTCGAAAAAACAGAGATTGCTTATGAGATAATGGAGTCTCTACAGGGCATGTTTGGCAAACCCTCTTATCAAGCCAAACATGAAGCAGTCAGGAAAGTCTTGAACTGCAAAATGGAAGTTGGAACCCGTGTTCGTGAACATGTGCTAATGATGATTAGTATGATTCATGAAGCTGAAATCAATGGGGCAACTATAGATGAAGGCATACAAGTGGACTTAATTTTGGAAAGTCTTAACCCACAATTCCTTCAGTTCAAAAGAAATTACTTTATGAGTAAATTGAGTTATAATTTGACTCAATTACTTATCGAACTCACAACTTTTGAGTCTTTTTCTGTGGAGAACAAGGTAAAAGCAAATGGTGCTGAACATCTACCTCTAACTCTTCTTTAAAGAAGAGAAAGAGAAATTAGAATAAAGGTAAGAGTTCAGGAACTGAGAAAACAGCAGGAAGCAGCAGCAAAAGAAACAAGCCAAACAATAATCAAGGTAAATCAGATTTACTTGTTACTGAATCTTGTTTAGTTGAAAATGATTTATCACCCTGGATAATTGATTCATGAGCAACTAATCATATTTGTTGTTTCTTACAGAAGCTTGATTCTTACACAAGACTTGCTGATGGGGACTTTACTTTGAGAGTTGGGAATGGCGCTTTAGTTTCACCATCAGCAGTTGGAAAAATAAAACTTTATGTTGAGAACAATAAATTTTTTCTTTGAATAATGTTTATTTCGTACCGGGGTTTACTAGAAACCTTATTTCAGTTTCTCGACTTTATGAACAATCTTATTTAGTTTTTGATAATAATCAGTTGTTATTTCAAGAAATGGTTTGAATATTTATTCTGGTTTTATTGAAAATGGGCTTATGTAATAAGACCCAATGTTAATTCACTATTGAATGCTGAAATGTTCAAAGTAGAATTGCCCAAAACAAAGAAACAAAAGATTTCTCACACTGATAACACATATCTATGGCACCTAAGACTTGGTCATATAAATCTTGACAGGATAAATAGGCTTGTAAAGGATGTTCCTTTAAGAGAATTAAATGTTGGTACTCTACCAGTCTGTGAGTCATGTCTTAAAGGTAAGATGACAAAGATGCCTTTCTCAGTAAAAGGCAATAGGGCCCAAGAACAACTGAAGCTCATACATTCAGATGTTTGCAGACATATGTCTACACAAGCAATAGGTGGTTATGCGTACTTTGTTACTTTTGTTGATGATTACTCAAGATATGGTTATGTTTACCTAATGAGACATAAATCTGAAACTTTTGGAAAGTTTAAAGAATTCCAAATCGAAATGGAAAAATAATTAGGTAAATCAATCAAGTGCCTTCGATCAGATCGAGGAGATGAATACCTTGATAATGAATTCAAAGATCACCTATTAGAGTATGGGATTTTATCCCAACTAACTGCACCTGGTACACCTCAGCAAAATGATGTAGCTGAGAGGAGGAATCAAACTTTACTCGACATGATTTGTTCCATGTTGAGTTATTCTTCACTCCCAAAATCATTTTTGGGGGTATGCTATACAAACATCAACCTACATTTTGAATGTGGTTCCATCTAAGTCAGTACCTAGAACACCTTTAGAGTTATTGAGTGGCCACAAACCCAGTTTGAGTCACTTTCGTATATGGGGGTGCCCAGTATACGTGCTAATGGGTAAAACAATAAAGTTGGAAATGTGTTCTAAAGTTTGTTTCTTTGTAGGATATTCAAAAGGCACAAGGGGATGTGTGTTTTATAATCCTAGAGATAATAAGGTATTTGTGTCGACAAATGCCACGTTTCTTGAGAATAATTATATGACAGACTTCAAACTTCAAAGTAAGATAGTCTTGGAGGAATTAAAATTTGATGAGATCAGTCAACAACCTGCTAGGATTGTTGTTCCACAAAGTGATGAGACCACATCTTCGAGTCAAAACATCTTATCATCTCGTCATAGTGGGAGGATAGTACGACTACCTTCTCGATATAGACAATAAGGTGAAGCACAAGTTGCTATAACCGATGATGGAAGAGATGACCCATTGACATATAGATGTGTAATGGAAGATCATGACAAAGAGAAATGGCTTGAGGTTATGAAACTTGAGATGAAATCCATGCATTCCAACTTAGTCTGGGAGCTTGTAGATCTACCTGAAGGAGTAACTCGTAGGGTACAAATGGATCTACAAAAGAAAGAGGGGAGTGGACGGTAATGTAGAGACATTCAAAGCAAGGCTAGTGGTAAAAAGTTATACCCAAAAAGTAGGAGTTGACTGTGAGGAAACTTTCTCACCAGTAGCCATGCTGAAGTCCATTCGAATCTTGCTTTCCATTGATGCTCATTATGATTATGAAATTTGGCAGATGGATGTCAAGACAGTCTTTTTGAATGGCTATCTTGAAGAGACCATCAATATAGAGCAACCAGAAGGTTTTATAAGCAAGGAGGAAAAGCAAAAGGTTTGCAAGTTGCAAAGGTCTATCTATGGACTTAAACATGCGTCCAGATCTTGGAACATGAGATTTGATGAGGCGATCAAATCTTATGGCTTTATCCAAAATCCTGATGAATCTTGTGTTTATAAATTCATCAAGAACAAGCGAGTGGTCTTTCTAATACTTTATGTTGATGATATTCTATTTATTGGGAATAATATAGAACTATTATCAGACGTAAAGGCTTGGCTGGCTGAACAATTCCAAATGAAAGATTTGGGAGAAGCAAGTTATATTCTTGGGATCCGTCTTATTAGAGATCACAAGAAAAAACTACTAGCCCTGTCTCAGGCACTGTATATTGATAAGATGCTTGTTAGATATTCAATGTAAAACTCCAAGAAAGGTAATTTACCTTCCCGTCATGGAGTTTTTCTTTTTAAAAGGTAGTGTCCTTCGACACCTAAAGAGGAAGAAGATATGAGACAGATTCCATATGCGTCGGCAGTAGGGAGCTTGATGTATGCTATGTTATGCACAAGACCTGATATATGCTATGCAGTGGGAATAATTAGTCGTTTTCAGTCAAATCCAGGATTAGATCATTGGGTAGCAGTTAAGCATATTCTCAAGTATCTACGGAGAACGAGGAATTATATGCTTATTTATTCTGGCAGGGATTTGATTCCGATTGGATATACTGATTCTGATTTTCAATCAGATACAGATGATCGAAAGTCGATATCTGGATCATTATTTACTCTTGGTGGGGGAGCTATAGTTTGGAGAAGCATCAAACAATCATGTGTTGCTGATTCAACTATGAAAGTTGAATATGTGGCTACTTGTGAAGATGTCAAAGAAGCGGTTTGGCTCCGAAAGTTCTTTACTGATCTGGAAGTGGTTTCAGATTGGACAAGCCATTGCCACTTTATTGTGATAATAGTGGTGCAATGGCTAATTCCAAAGAACCAAGAAGCCACAAGAGATCAAAACATATTGAGAGGAAATATCATGTGATTAGGGACATTGTGCAATGCGGAGACGTGGTTGTTCTGAAGATTCCATCTGTAGAGAATCTAGCTGATCCTTTTACCAAGACGCTGCATGTAAAGAGTTTTGAGGGGCATCTATAAGGATTGGGGATTAGAGACATGTCTCATTTGCTTTAGGGCAAGTGGGAGTTTATTGAGATTTTTATGCCCGACAAGCAAATGTGTTCGAAACATGATTGATTAATAAATTTATGATTTGATTTTATTCCATGTATGCATTTTGATTTGCTTTATAGAATTCATGAAAATTCCGTGATTATTTATGTAGCTTTAAATTGAACACATGTATATGTAAACTGTTACATACATATATGCATGGATAAAATTTAAAGAGTAATAATCCAAATTTGTCCATGACTATGATTTAAAGTTGGAAATCTTCAAATCCAAAGTCATAAATACAGTTCATTCCATTATGAATGGTATAGTTCTATCCATACTATATTATATAGAGACATAAAAATGAATGTATCTTATATAATAAGATTATATTGGACAGGACCAGATAAAATTGAAAAGTTCTAAAATTTTCCGTTAAATAAAGAACATCAATTTTATCATAATGATGGTCATATATGTGATGATCTTAATTCATTGTATTTAGCAGACTCCTATATCATATTATTTTTATTCTTTAATTTACTCGGTATGACTTTGTTTTTATTACATTTCGTAAACCTTGTATCTTGGGAATGAGTTGATTGAATAGCTGGGAATGCTAACCTGATACAATGAAATCCGTTCATAAGATTCCCTTGTTTGTTAGTTCAGGACCTGAACGATTAGCGAGCAAATTCATAAAAGTTATGAATTAATTGTTCACTTGAGAATTAATGGAAGTCAAGGATGAAGATGTAATTGGAGAGGTTAACAGATTATATACTTAACTCCTTTACGAATCTGTTATGGAGGATCATTGCATAGGTAATGACTATATCAATGGACGAATACTTTGAGTAATTAATTCTATAATTCTGAGAGTGTAATTCTGGGTATTTAGTGGAGTTACTCTAGAATTAATAATTTCGTTTGAATAATAAAATAGTTTATAATTAATCGACGGAATTATTGGAGCTTAGAATTATAGGTTCATCGGTCTCATCGTCGTCTTCTATCACTGTTCGAACGATTATAATTGCGAAGAAAAATAGTTGTGAATTAAATAATTATGAATTATTTTACACTCTAGTTATTCCATATAACTCTTGTTTGGAAATTATGACAAAGGTTGTCCTAATATATTTATCAATAGATAATGTATCTATTTATTATATTATGAAAATTAATATTTAATTAATTTGATTAATTAAATTTTAATTTAATGAGATAATACTTTCAAAAGTTGAAAACTTTGAAATTGTTTTTAATGAATTATCTTTGATAATTTATAAGATAAATATTAAAGGATTTTATTTTCATTTTTTGAAAATCAAAATTAATAATATCCTTAATGGATTTGTTTGATAACAATTTGATTTGATCAAAAGTTGATCAAGAGAAACAAATTTTTTTAAAACAAAAAACGTGAGCTGTAGAGAAGAATTTGATTGGATCAAAAAAGAGAAAAAAATTTGCTCCCAGAGAAAGGATATTGCTTTAAAACCGTCAGCAAGAGTTTTGATCACTGGTTGAGATTTTGATTAAAAATCAAAAGAACAACAACAAAAGAAATAAAGGTGGCTGCTAGGAAAAATTAAAAGAAAGAGTTTTCTTTGTTTTGGTTTTGAGAAAATCAAAAAGAAAATAGCACGATTCGTCTCATGTGCTGAGTACACGAATTCTTTAATAAATTAGAGTGTTCTTCGTAATTATTTTCACGCCCACACGTGCCGTTGAAGGTGAGGAGATAAGTCAAAGAAGATCGTGGTTCAAAGAATCGTGATTTATAGAGATCCAAATCTACAGGTATATTCCGATTTAAGTTCTAAATATTTTGTTATTAATGTACTATAAAAATACGGATCCGATTTTTATTGGTCATGAAAAATAATTTTTTTTCTCTTCCTGAACGTGATTTCCGCTGCACATGAACTCTGAAAACCAACATTTAACATGAGCGTCGAAGTGCATTTGCAGGTACCACCCATTCGCTCAAGGAAGAATAGACTGTGATGAAGAAGATTCGCACCGGTGTTGTTGGCCGGCTTCTTTGAAAATCAATTGTACTTGTTATCTGCCTACGATCGAGCAATTGTTTTGTTGCACCACTAATATGCCTCAAATGTGCAATATTAATAGTGGCTTAGAATCCCTGCCTGATGATGTTTTTGAAGCACCGTCAAGCTTTGTATCTGTGAATTTCCAGAACTAAATTCAATGAAGTTTTTGTTAAAAAGGCTTTTTGATTATCAATTTGAAACAGCCAATGCTGAAAATTGAAAGGGGAATCTAAGGAATTCAAAGATGAAGCAGAATCTATACATAAGTTTTGTATCTGATGATGAAAATCTCAAATTGGTCAAATAAATAGCAGAATAACACAGTCTGGATGGGTTTCAGGATTTTGGAACCCATCCAGGCCATTCTCACTCCGACAAACAAGAAACCAGTCCCTTGAGAGAGAATAACAGAAAACTGTATTCAGTGATTGTCATTTTTTTTTTTTGGATAGTTTGATTGATAAATTAAAAGACAGACTCGAGACATTCTCCAACTCCAACCATTTCCACCCAAAATTTCTAAAATATGAAGATGTCCTGGCTAAACTTACAGACCTAAAAGTGGAGTATAAGCAGCAGATATTCAGTGATGGGAGGAATGTCTCTGCTCAAGGAGTAATTCTTTAGTACAACGGAGGGGGCACTGGTGATGTGGTATCACCAATAAATTAGTAAATGACATATATGATTTAATATCCATATTTTTAGTTATTTTTTAATAATTTAGCACGTGTGGAAATTGTTGAAGTGAAGTTGCTGGGAAGTGGCTGGAAACCATGCATGCAACAAAGTCAGCATGCAGCCAAGATTCCACCGAAAGCATGATTGATGAGCTGCATGACAGAAGGTACAAGAGCTGGCAGCAAGCTGTGTGTGTGAAGGTTGGCAGCAACTGTGCCAAACCGCGTGACACTGTTCACGCGGTTTTGGCTCTATAAATTTGAGTCCCCAAGCCATTGTAATGCATCCCAAAGTGTGTGTAAGCTCCAAGTAGAGAGCTTGAGAGTGTGAGGTTTTTTGTTAAGTTTCTAGTTGTAAACTTGAATTTTATTCTTGTAGTAATAAAATTACAATTCGGTTTTTCCTCAAATACACTCTAAAGTGATCGGTGAATCACAACAAGTGGTATCAGAGCATTGGTTCTTCATTGGGATCGAAAAACCGAAGAACGGAACTTGGATCGGAAAATTCGAGTTCCGGCAAAGTTGTCAAAAATTCATTTTGAGGGTACCATCAGCTAGTTCACGTCGAGACGAGCACGGTGGTATTTTCCGGCGACCGATCCGACGTCCCGTTTGCCCTCAGGCGCCGCACGCGCCTCACAGATGATTCCCACGCGCTCCCACGCGCAGCACGCGCCACACGCGCAGACGGAGGTTGAAGACGCTGACGTGTCATCCACGTCAGCGACACGTCTGTTGCACCTGTCCGTCACGTCAGCATACGGGTCCCGCCACAGCCACGTCAGCTTGCCACGTCAGCACGCCACGTCATCTTGCCACGTCAGCACTGCCACGTCAGCAGCTTGGTAAATTTCATTTAGCCCCCTGAAGTTTTGAAATTTACAGTTTTGCCCCAGAAGTTTTAGGAATTTACAAATCAGCCCCTGTGTCGGATTTAGACCAAAGGAGTGTCTATTCCACCATTTTCGACCGTTCCGGACGCAACGGTGACCTCCGATTTGTGAAATTCAGACCCGATTTTAGTGTATTCCCATTTTAAACTTTAAAACTTAAAATGGAAATTGGAGATTCGTCTTCTGGTGCAATGATTAAATTGGCTTCAACTAATTACTCCAACTGGAGACCTCGGATGATAGATTTCTTGCATTGCAAAGATTTGTTTGATGTCATCGAGTTGAAGGGAGTGAAACCAGAGTCTGCTAAGGAGTATGACTGGAATAAACTCAACAACAGAACTTTGGGTCAGATTAGGCAGTGGATCGGTCACAGTGTCTTCCACCATGTAGCACAGGATTCAGATGCTTACAGGATGTGGATAAAGCTGGAAGACATGTTCCAGGCCAAGACAGCTCGGAATAAAGCCCTGTTAATGAGGCGTTTGGTCAACCTGAAGCTACGGAGTGGAACTTCCGTTGCGGAACACACCAACGAGTTTCAGAGCCTGGTGAACCAGTTGTCTGCAGTAGACATGCAGCTGGGAGATGAAGTACAAGCCCTCTTACTACTCAGTTCCCTTCCTGATAGCTGGGAGACATTGGTGGTTACTCTCAGCAATTCCGCTCCAGGAGGTAAAGTTACCATGCCTATGGTAAAAGATGCCCTGTCGAATGAGAGGAGTCCAGGAGAAAAGATTTTGGCTCAGAACAGACAGAAGCCTTCGTCACAGAGACTCGAGGAAGACATCAAGGAAGAGACGGAGAGAGAGGCAGAAGCAGAACCAGGGGTAGATCCTCAGATGGAAGGAAGCTTACCTATAAGTGCTACCATTGTGGCATTGTAGGCCACCTAAAGAAGAATTGCCGAAAACTGCAACGAGAGCAGAGAGAAGGCAATCACCAGCCAAAGAAGTGACGAAGGAGAGACCACTGGTCGTTGTCCAAGCAGATGTAGCAATATGCTCCATACAGGAAGAGACATGCCTTCACAACGCAACCCAAGATGTTGAGTGGGTGGTAGATACTGCAAGCACATCCTACCACGTCACTCCTCACAGAGATTACTTCACAACCTACAAAGCGGGAGACTTTGGCAGTGAAGATGGGAAATATCAGTTCCTCTGGGATAGTAGGAATGGGTGATATTCAGTTGCGGACAAATGTCGGGTGTACATTGATCTTGAAGGATGTCCTCTGCATGTTCCAGAACTTCGGCTGAATGTACTCTCGGGGATAGCTCTTGACAAACAGGGCTATGAAATCACTTCAGAAATGGCACATGGAGAATGACAAAAGGTGTCATGGTTGTCGCCCAGGACATGCTTGCGGCGCACTATACAAGACTCATGTGAAGATTTTGTGCAGACAGCCTCAAAGTAGCTGAAAAAGAGGCTTCTCAAAATCTATGGAACCGGAGACTCAGACACATGAGTGGGAGAGGGTTGTCTACCCTGAACAAGAAGGAGCTTACCAATGATTTCGCACGAGGTCCTTGCAACCACTACTCAATTGGTAAGCAACGCAGAGTCTCATTTGATTTCTCTTCAGAGAGAAGATTAGAGTTGCTAAGTCTGGTGCACTCTGATGTTTGTGGCCCTTGGAGGTTGATTCATTGGGCGGTAACAAGTATTTTCTGACTTTCATCGATGATGCTTCACGGAAAATCTGGGTGTATTTCCTCAAGACGAAGGATCAGGTCCTAGATCAATTCAAGCTGTTCCACGCCATGGTAGAGCATGAAATAGGGAAGAAGCTGAAGTGCCTTCGCACAGACGATGGAGGCGAGTACAGTTCCAGAGGGTTCGAAGCCTACTGCTGGAGACACGGGATTCGACATGAGAGAACTGTTACACACACACCCACAACATAATGGTGTCGCTGCGAGAACGAACTGCACCATTATGGAGAAAGTCAGAGGAATGATCAGTATGGCTAAGCTGCCAAAGCCATTCTGGGGAGAAGCTGTTCGTGCTACCTGTTACCTGATGATAACAGATCACCATCTGAACCGTTGAACATGGAGATTCCGGAGAAAGTGTGGTCTGGTAAGAACCCCTCCTACACTCACCCTAGAGTATTCGGTTGTTTAGCCGTTGTACATGTATCCAATGAGCTCAGGGAGAAGCTCTATGCAAGGACAACTCCATGTATATTCCTAGGCCATGGAGATGAAGAATTTGGATACAGACTATGGGATCCGAAGGTGAAGATGGTCATCAGAAGCCAGGAAGTAGAGTTTCTTGAAGACCAGACAATTGAAGACATTGAAATACCCATGATGTCTTCCAATTCCAGTGCCAACAGAAATCCAGACCCAGCACCAGCACAATTGGCCACAGACAGGGTGCACAAGGAAATTCCAGAAGCAGAACCAGAGGAGGCAAATGAGGATGTTGAGCAGGGGGAGCCTGTTCCATCGAGATTACAGTAGAAAGTGTTGAGCAGGGGGAGCCGCAACCCACTCCACAAGAAGCTGCAAGATCATTCACAGAGATGGATGATGATAGACCTCCTGAAACCAGTGGACCTCAGACAAGAAGATCTGAGCGAGGCAGGATTCCATCAACCAGATATCCGGGATCCGAATATATTCTGCTTACTGATGTGGGGGAGCCAGAGAGTTTCCCAAAGGCAAGAAAGCACTGAAGAATAAACGGGTGAAGAAATATGGCAGCAAAACTGTGCAGAGACACAATGGATTGTACTATAATACAGAGACATAGCAGAGAATACTGTACAGAGATGCAATGAAGTGTGCTGTGCAGAGACACAGCCGACATGTCAACAAACGGATGATCGGGACAAGCTAGAGTTGTGCAGAGACATAACCAGGATAGCTGTCAGATGATACAGAGAACTACGATTGGCTTGATCCCAACTCAGGGTACGTAGGCAGTCATACAGATGCAGCCAGGGGAGGATCCTTTGAAGGATCCGGATTTGGGTGATTGATGGTCGGTTCAGATTTGGGGGAAATCTTCACCGAGGGGGAGATTTGTTGAAGTGAAGTTGCTGGGAAGTGGCTGGAAACCATGCATGCAACAAAGTCAGCATGCAGCCAAGATTCCACCGAAAGCATGATTGATGAGCTGCATGACAGAAGGTACAAGAGCTGGCAGCAAGCTGTGTGTGTGAAGGTTGGCAGCAACTGTGCCAAACCGCGTGACACTGTTCACGCGGTTTTGGCTCTATAAATTTGAGTCCCCAAGCCATTGTAATGCATCCCAAAGTGTGTGTAAGCTCCAAGTAGAGAGCTTGAGAGTGTGAGGTTTTTTGTTAAGTTTCTAGTTGTAAACTTGAATTTTATTCTTGTAGTAATAAAATTACAATTCGGTTTTTCCTCAAATACACTCTAAAGTGATCGGTGAATCACAACAAGTGGTATCAGAGCTTTGGTTCTTCATTGGGATCGAAAAACCGAAGAACGGAACTTGGATCGGAAAATTCGAGTTCCGGCAAAGTTTTCAAAAATTCATTTTGAGGGTACCATCAGCTAGTTCACGTCGAGACGAGCACGGTGGTATTTTCCGGCGACCGATCCGACGTCCCGTTTGCCCTCAGGCGCCGCACGCGCCTCACAGACGATTCCCACGCGCTCCTACGCGCAGCACGCGCCACACGCGCAGACGGAGGTTGAAGACGCTGACGTGTCATCCACGTCAGCGACACGTCTGTGACACCTGTCCGCCACATCAGCATACGGGTCCCGCCACAGCCACGTCAGCTTGCCACATCAGCACGCCATGTCAGCTTGCCACGTCAGCACTGCCACGTCAGCAGCCTGGTAAATTTCATTTAGCCCCCTGATGTTTTGAAATTTACAGTTTTGCCCCATAAGTTTTAGGAATTTACAAATCAGCCCCTTGTCGGATTTAGACCAAGGAGTGTCTATTCCACCATTTTCGACCGTTCCGGACGCAACGGTGACCTCCGATTTGTGAAATTCAGACCCGATTTTAGTGTATTCCCATTTTAAACTTTAAAACTTAAAATGAAATGGAGATTCGTCTTTTGGTGCAATGATTAAATTGGCTGCAACTAATTACTCCCTCTGGAGACCTCGGATGATAGATTTCTTGCATTGCAAAGATTTGTTTGATGTCATCGAGTTGAAGGGAGTGAAACCAGAGTCTGCTAAGCAGTATGACTGGAATAAACTCAACAACAAACTTTGGGTCAATTAGGCAGTGGATCGGTCAGAGTGTCTTCCACCATGTAGCACAGGATTCAGATGCTTACAGGATGTGGATAAAGCTGGAAGACATGTTCCAGGCCAAACAGATCGGAATAAAGCCCTGTTAATGAGGCGTTTGGTCAACCTGAAGCTACGGAGTGGAACTTCCGTTGCGGAACACACCAACGAGTTTCAGAGCCTGGTGAACCAGTTGTCTGCAGTAGACATGCAGCTGGGAGATGAAGTACAAGCCCTCTTACTACTCAGTTCCCTTCCTGATAGCTGGGAGACATTGGTGGTTACTCTCAGCAATTCCGCTCCAGGAGGTAAAGTTACCATGCCTATGGTAAAAGATGCCCTGTCGAATGAGGAGTCCAGGAGAAAAGATGTTGGCTCAGAACAGACAGAAGCCTTCGTCACAGAGACTCGAGGAAGACATCAAGGAAGAGACGGAGAGAGAGGCAGAAGCAGAACCAGGGGTAGATCCTCAGATGGAAGGAAGCTTACCTATAAGTGCTACCATTGTGGCATTGTAGGCCACCTAAAGAAGAATTGCCGAAAACTGCAACGAGAGCAGAGAGAAGGCAATCACCAGCCAAAGAATGACGAGGAGAGAGAGACACTGGTCGTTGTCCAAGCAGATGTAGCAATATGCTCCATACAGGAAGAGACATGCCTTCACAACGCAACCCAAGATGTTGAGTGGGTGGTAGATACTGCAGCATCCTACCACGTCACTCCTCACAGAGATTACTTCACAACCTACAAAGCGGGAGACTTTGGAGCAGTGAAGATGGGAAATATCAGTTCCTCTGGGATAGTAGGAATGGGTGATATTCAGTTGCGGACAAATGTCGGGTGTACATTGATCTTGAAGGATGTCCTGCATGTTCCAGAACTTCGGCTGAATGTACTCTCGGGGATAGCTCTTGACAAACAGGGCTATGAAAATCACTTCAGAAATGGCACATGGAGAATGACAAAAGGTGTCATGGTTGTCGCCCGAGGACATGCTTGCGGCGCACTATACAAGACTCATGTGAAGATTTGTGCAGACAGCCTCAAAGTAGCTGAAAAAGAGGTTTCTCAAAATCTATGGAACCGGAGACTCAGACACATGAGTGGGAGAGGGTTGTCTACCCTGAACAAGAAGGAGCTTACCAATGATGCTGCACGAGGTCCTTGCAACCACTACTCAATTGGTAAGCAATGCAGAGTCTCATTTGATTTCTCTTCAGAGAGAAGATTAGAGTTGCTAAGTCTGGTGCACTCTGATGTTTGTGGTCCCTTGGAGGTTGATTCATTGGGCGGTAACAAGTATTTTCTGACTTTCATCGATGATGCTTCACGGAAAATCTGGGTGTATTTCCTCAAGACGAAGGATCAGGTCCTAGATCAATTCAAGCTGTTCCACGCCATGGTAGAGCATGAAATAGGGAAGAAGCTGAAGTGCCTTCGCACAGACGATGGAGGCGAGTACAGTTCCAGAGGGTTCGAAGCCTACTGCTGGAGACACGGGATTCGACATGAGAGAACTGTTACACACACACCACAACATAATGGTGTCGCTGCGAGAACGAACTGCACCATTATGGAGAAAGTCAGAGGAATGATCAGTATGGCTAAGCTGCCAAAGCCATTCTGGGGAGAAGCTGTTCGTGCTACCTGTTACCTGATAAACAGATCACCATCTGAACCGTTGAACATGGAGATTCCGGAGAAAGTGTGGTCTGGTAAGAATCCCTCCTACACTCACCCTAGAGTATTCGGTTGTTTAGCCGTTGTACATGTATCCAATGAGCTCAGGGAGAAGCTCTATGCAAGGACAACTCCATGTATATTCCTAGGCCATGGAGATGAAGAATTTGGATACAGACTATGGGATCCGAAGGTGAAGATGGTCATCAGAAGCCAGGAAGTAGAGTTTCTTGAAGACCAGACAATTGAAGACATTGAAATACCCATGATGTCTTCCAATTCCAGTGCCAACAGAAATCCAGACCCAGCACCAGCACAATTGGCCACAGACAGGGTGCACAAGGAAATTCCAGAAGCAGAACCAGAGGAGGCAAATGAGGATGTTGAGCAGGGGGAGCCTGTTCCATCGGAGATTACAGTAGAAAGTGTTGAGCAGGGGGAGCCGCAACCCACTCCACAAGAAGCTGCAAGATCATTCACAGAGATGGATGATGATAGACCTCCTGAAACCAGTGGACCTCAGACAAGAAGATCTGAGCGAGGCAGGATTCCATCAACCAGATATCCGGGATCCGAATATATTCTGCTTACTGATGTGGGGGAGCCAGAGAGTTTCCCAAAGGCAAGAAAGCACTGAAGAATAAACGGGTGAAGAAATATGGCAGCAAAACTGTGCAGAGACACAATGGATTGTACTATACAGAGACATAGCAGGAGAATACTGTACAGAGATGCAATGAAGTGTGCTGTGCAGAGACACAGCCGACATGTCAACAAACGACGATGATCGGGACAAGCTAGAGTTGTGCAGAGACATAACCAGGATAGCTGTCAGATGATACAGAGAACTACGATTGGCTTGATCCCAACTCAGGGTACGTAGGCAGTCATACAGATGCAGCCAGGGGAGGATCCTTTGAAGGATCCGGATTTGGGTGATTGATGGTCGGTTCAGATTTTGGGGGAAATCTTCACCGAGGGGGAGATTTGTTGAAGTGAAGTTGCTGGGAAGTGGCTGGAAACCATGCATGCAACAAAGTCAGCATGCAGCCAAGATTCCACCGAAAGCATGATTGATGAGCTGCATGACAGAAGGTACAAGAGCTGGCAGCAAGCTGTGTGTGTGAAGGTTGGCAGCAACTGTGCCAAACCGCGTGACACTGTTCACGCGGTTTTGGCTCTATAAATTTGAGTCCCCAAGCCATTGTAATGCATCCCAAAGTGTGTGTAAGCTCCAAGTAGAGAGCTTGAGAGTGTGAGGTTTTTTGTTAAGTTTCTAGTTGTAAACTTGAATTTTATTCTTGTAGTAATAAAATTACAATTCGGTTTTTCCTCAAATACACTCTAAAGTGATCGATGAATCACAACATAAATGTATTATTGGATTGTTATACGGATGACGTGGTACCTCCGTTGTATTGTAGATTTTCTCATGTTGAAGACTTAGTTTATGTGGTCTTGCTTAGTGAAAGGATATTAATTTGGCCATATTTAAAGATGAATTGTAATGTAATTTTGCTCACTTATCCATAAAACAGCACATGAACTGAGGCTGAACTATCTAGCACTAATGTCCTTTCTCTTTGAAAGAAACTACAGCACAGAAACTAATGACCTTTCACATATTCATGAACTGAGACGGAGAATTGAAACTACAACACATGAACTAAGGCTCAACTATCGAGCCTCCATCACTGAAAGTATTGAGGAATTTACTGAACAAGCTTTTGCCTCATTATTTGCGAGTAGAGCTGAATTCGGGAGGCCACTGATTTTTGAAAAAGCAGGCTGTTGAGGAGATGGTAAATTAACAATCTCGTTGGTAAGCATTGAAACAACTTCTGACATGGTTGGTCTATCTACTGCATTCTCTTGAACACAAAGAAGGGCCACGTTAATGTATCTTATCACAGTGGGATATGATGCTTCATTTTGCAATATAGGATCAATCAGTTCACATGCTCTATCATCTTTCCATAGATCCCAAGCCTGAAGAAAAAATAGAACATTCAAATACTAAATACACGTCAATGTAATTCCTCATATTAACTTTATTGACATGGGATATTATCAACTATTCCTAATTCCATGATTAAAATCACGTTCATTTAGGAACATAATTACTTGATTCATTTTAAAATGTAGAAGAACCAGAAAAAAAAAAAAAAAAAAAACTATTCACTTACATGACCAAGAAGAGTAAGGAAATCGGTATTATAGAATTGCGTGTTCTTCTTGCCACTCAGTGTTTCTAAAAGTATAACTCCAAAACTAAACACGTCTGATTTGATAGAGAAGAGACCTCGAAGAGCATACTCAGGTGACATATAACCACTGAAATTCATTGTTTCATCAAATATTTAATCATCTTTGAAAGAATTTTCAACATAAGCAAATAAATGATATTTGTAAGAGGAACAGTCTCAGAAATTCTAATTCACTTACTAAGTTCCAACTATTCGATTCGTTTTTGATTGCAACTCATCACCACTAAACATTCTTGCCATGCCAAAATCCGATATTTTTGGATTCATGTCACCATCTAAGAGAATATTACTTACTTTGAGATCTCTATGGATAATTCTTAATCTTGAATACTGATGAAGATATAGAAGTCCTTGAGCAATTCCTTCAATGATTCTAACACGTGTTCCCCAACCTAACAAATCCTTTTTAGTGGGATCTGTTACAATGTTAAGCCATTACATGAGGATTATCTATATTCTTAAATGATAAAATTTAAAAGTTAAAATAAAGGCAGCTGATAAAAGGTGGTGATTTTTTTTTGCATGATGATAAAATCACATACCAAAAAGGAAATGATCCAAACTTTTGTTAACCATGAACTCGTAGACCAAAATCTTTTCGCCTTGTTTAATACAACAACCAAAGAGTTTGACAAGGTTTCTATGTTGAAGCTTTGCTATAAGCATGATCTCATTTTTAAACTCTTCTTGTCCTTGTCCTGACTTACTTGAGAGCCTTTTGACTGCAACTTCCTCTCCATTAAGTAGTTTTCCCTGTTTTCAATTTCATCATTCAACGGATTGCATTTTTCTCTGTTTATTACAGTTAAAATGACAACAAGGCTACCTTGTAAACAGGTCCAAAGCCACCTTCTCCTAGCTTATTTGCTATAGAGAAGTTATCTGTAGCGGCAGTTATGCTAGCCAAGCTGAAAAATGGCAACCAAGATTCCTTACTCTTCCCTTTTGGAGGTCTATCTCCCATGCAAAATTCCTTTGCTCTTGTGTTGATACTCATGTTTATATCAAATAATAACAGATCCTGACTTCCTTCTGTAAAATGGCTCTAAAAATGTGAGCATACATTTTCACATTTGCTCTAACACAAATTTATGTAAACCAACACATGAGTGATTTAAAAGAAAATGTCACCTTTTTCTTTGAGTTTTCTCCTCCATCGACAAAGTATATAAAAAGTAGGAACAAGTATCGCTGGAAGAACAATTATTACAACCATCCATAGTAGTTTTTTGTGTGCTACATCCAAAACACGAGTTATCAAGAGAGTCAGTGGAAAGAAAACAAATTCCAAACTTGATTTTGCCCAAAAAAAAAAAAACTGGGGAGAAAAATAACTTAATTCACTTACTTTTTGTTATGTTATTTCTTTATTCATTTGATTTTAGAGATGGTAGAAAAGACAAGGCTCGACCCAGTAGGCTTGACCCTGACCTGCCATTTATGGGCTTGGGTCTTCCTTTTTAGGGCTTATATAGGGTCAGCCTTGGATTTGGGTTTTGATGCGCTCTGTCGAGATTGTTTAAAAATTTAAAAAAAAAAGTTAAAATATTTAAATAATTTTAAAATTAAAAAAATTGATCTTTTCAAGGTTCTTTTCTCATATGAATCCAATATGCATAATTAATATTTGGTACAACCACCATTAGTAAATTAATGGTTTTGGTATAATCACCTCTAACCACTCAATTAGTGGACAATTATAACAATCACTCCACTAATTGTGTTGAGTTTGAAGGCAAATCATTACCTATAAATTAAGCTCTCATTTGAGAGTTCAAGCATCCCCAACAAGAAATTTCAAGTAAGAGAGTTTAGAGTTTAAGCTCCAAGTTAGAGAGCTTAGAGAGTGAAGTGTGAGGTTTTTTGTAACAAAGTTTGTAATCTTTGTAAATTCTATTCAAGTAGTAATAGAGAGAAATGTTTTCCTCATAATCACTCTTCAGTGTTCAGAGAATCACAACAAGTGGTATTAGTAGCTTTGGTTATATGTTGGGGGATCCTGGAGGTGAAGAAGGAAACTCGGTTCGGAAAATTCGGGTTTCAGAAAAATTCTCAAAAATCAATTTTGAGCATATTATTAGCTTGTTCATGTCAAGACGAGCATGATGGTATTTTCCGGTGATCAAACGGAGACCCAGTGAGGCCTTATGCACCGCCACGCACTTCAGAGGTTGAAGACGATCCACGTCAGCGACACGTCAGTGCACAGTCAGCAACACATCATCGAACAGTCAGCACACAATCATCTCCACGTCAGCGCACAGTCAACGACCACATTAATAAGAACTCTAACACGTCATCTGCCACGTCAGTAGCCGATGTCTGTCACGTCAGTGTACTGGTAAATTTCATTGAGCCCCCTAAAATCTTTGGAATTTACATTTTGGCCCTTGAAGTTTCAGAAATTTATAAATCAGTCCATGTGTTGGATTTGGACCAACAAAGAGTCAACTCCATTATTTTCGATCATTGCGGACATAACAATGACCTCTGATTTGTGAAAATCAGCCCGATTTTGTCATAGTTTTATTTTAAACCTTAAACTTAAAATGGAAATGGAACATTCACAATCTGGTGCAATGATTAAGCTGACGAAAACTTATTAATCTATCTGGAGACCTCGGATGATAGATTATTTGCACTACAAATATCTGTTCGATATGATCGAGATGAAGGGAGTGAGACTATGTTCTGCCAAAGAGAGTGACTAGAATAAACTCAACAACAGAACTCTTGGTCAGATTAGACAGTAGATCGGCCATAGTGTCTTCCACCACGTAGCACAGGATAATGATGCTTATGAAATGTGGATGAAACTAGAAGGCATGTAGCCATGTTAATGAATGGTTTTGTGAATTTGAAGCTACGGAGTAAGACTTCCGTGGCAGAACACACCAATGAGTTCCAGAACCTGGTGAATCATCTGTCTGCAGTAGACATGCAGTTGGGAGATGAAGCAGAAACCTTCCTACTAATTAGTTCTCTTCCTGATAGCTGAGAGACATTGATGGTTACTCTCAGCAATTCGGCTCCATGAGGCAAACTTACCATGCCTATGGTAAAAGATGTCTTGTCAAATGAAGAGTTCACAAGAAAAGACGTTGGCTCAAAACAGACAAAAACCTTCATCATGGAGACTCGAGGAAGACATCGAGGAAGAGAAAGAGGGAGAGGCAGAAGCACAATCAGAGGAAGATCCTCAGATGGAAGAATTCCTACTTATAAATGCTATCATTGTGGCATATAATATCACTTAAAGAAGAATTTATGAAAACCTCAACGAGAGTAGGGCCAAGGCAATTTCCAGCTGAAGATTAAGGAATGAGAGACACTAGTAGTTGTCTAATTAGATGTAGTCATATGCTCCATGCATGAAGAGACATTCATTCACAATGCAACCCAAGATATTGAATGGGTGGTAGATACTGCAGTATCATACCATGTCACTCCTCACAGATATTTCTTCACAACATACAAAGCATGAGACTTTGGTTCAGTAATGATAGGAAATATCTTGGGATAGTAGGAATCAGTGATATTCAATTGCGAAAAAATTTAAGGGGTACATTAACTTCGAAGGATGTCTTGCATGTTCCAGAACTTCAATTGAATGTACTCTCAACGATAGCCCTTGACAAATAGGGTTATGACAGTCACTTCAAAAATGACATATGAAGAATGATAAAATATGTCATGGTTATCGTCCGATGACATATTTATGGAATACTATACAAGACTTATGTGAAGATTTGTGCAGACAGCCTCAATGTAGCTAAAAAAGAGGCTTCTCAAAATCTGTGGAACCAGAAACTTGGTCACATGAGTCAGAGAAGGTTGTCTACCATGACCAAGAAGAAGCTTACAAAGGATGCTGCACTGGGTCCTTACAACCATTGTTTGTTTGGTAAACAATATAGAGTCTCATTTGATTTCTCTTCAAATATAAGATCATAGTTGCTCAGTCTGGTGCACTCTGATATGTGTGGTCCTATGGTGGTTGATTCACTAGGCGGTAACAAATTTTTTCTGACTTTCATTGATGATGCTTCTAGGAAAGTATGTGTGTATTTATCGAAGACAAAAGATCAGATCTTAGATCAATTCAAGCTATTTCACGCTATAGTAGAGCGTGAAACATGGTAGAAACTGAAGTTTCTCCATACAGACAATGAAGGCGAGTACAGTTTAAAGGAGTTTGATGTCTACTACAGGAGACACGACATTCGATATGAGAGAACTGTTCCACGTACCCCACAGAATAATGGTGTAGCTGAAAGAATGAACTGCACCATTATGGAGAAAGTCAGAAGCATGATCGGTGTGGCTAAGCTGTTAAAGCCATTCTGGGGAGAAGTTGTTCATACTGCCTTCTACCTGATCAACAGATCACTATATGTACCGTTGAATTTTGAGATTCCGGAGAAAGTATGGTCTGGTAAGAATCCCTTCTACTCTCACCTTAGAGTATTCGGTTGTTTAGTTGTTGCACTTGTATCCAAAAAGCTCAGCAAAAGCTCGATGCAAAGACTACTCCATATATATTCCTAGGCTATTGAGATGAATAATTTGGATACATACTATGAGATCTGATGGAAAAGATGGTCATCATAAGCCAGGATGTAGAGTTTCTTGAAGACCAGTCAATTGAAGACATTGAAAAACCCAAGATATCTTCCAATTTCAATGCCGATAAAAATCCAGACCTTGCACCAGCACAATTGGCCATATAGAGTGCACGATGAAATTTCAAAAGCATAACTAGAGGAGACATATGAGGATGTTGAGCAGGGGGAGACAGAGTCTGCTCCATCAGAAGCTACAGAAGAGAGTGTTGAGCAATGAGAGCCGCAACTCGCTCCACTAGAAGCTACATGATCATCCACAGATTTGGATGTTGGCAGATCTCCTGAAATCAGTGGACCTCAGACAAGAAGATTTGAGCAAAGATGAATTCCATCAACCAGATATTCAGGATTCGAATACATTTTGTTTACTGATGAGGGGGAACCAGAGAGTTTCCCCAAGGGCAAGAAGGCACTGAGGAACAAATGGGTGAAGAAAAATGACAACAGAAGAGTACTGTGCAGAGACATAGTGAAATGTGTTATGCAGAGTGATAAGTGCAGTTTATACCCACTTATTTTTGCTTTCTTAGCTTATTATCTTGTTAGATTCCTTATCATTTAATGTATTTATAATTTTTTTTTTTTTATGTTTTATTGATAGGAAGCATTAGGACATGGATCTTAGAGCAATTGTACGTATTTTGGGACCCTACGAACGCATCGGAAGCATGCGGGAAGAGCGGAAAATGCAGAAATCGGCAAGCCAGAAATCTTGTATGGAATCGCGACGCCACTCATGGGCGTCACGACGCCCCTTCCTCGTCTCACATGTATCAATCCCGAGAGAAAAACATTGCAACGCCACTTTTCAACGTCGCAATGCTACGGAAGACACCCAGAAACATCAGAAATCAGGGTTTTACATGCACAAGGACTCCAAGACTTCCCTAAAAATATAGGAGCTCCTCCAAAACCCTAAGAGGAGGCTAATACACAACACAAATACTTAAAACACATATTTTAAAGAGATCCAAAGAGTATTGAAGAGTGACAAGAGGAGATGAATGCGGTGACGTTCGAAGGCGAATGGATTCAATTTGAGTTTAATCTTCTACTTTCTATCTTTAAACTCTAATGATTTCCATTATGTTCATGACATTACTTTCATTGTTTTATTATTTGGTCATGAACTAACTCCATTATTCTAGAGGATGATGTAACCTAATATTTGAACCTATGTATTATTTTCCATTTGAGTTTATGAAGTTGTAATCTAGTTTATTTATATTCTCTTGTGTTTAATGCTTCTTGTTTGTTGGCCAAAAATTGAGATGATGAATGTTTAGAATTTATCGCTCGGGAGAGAAGGATTTTGAATAGGATCTAGAGAATATAACCTATGAGTTTTATAGAGTTCGAGAGAATCTATAATTCATTTGAAGTCATTAATAAAGAATCACCGAACGTAATGGATTGTTAATTACTATATTTTTATAGGGATATCGAAGTCGGTGGTTAATAATCTTTTCACTATTGTTCAGGAGAGTGAGTGGAATACTTTAGGATTCTTGACTTATAAGCAATGCAACTGAATAGGAATCGAATGGCATGACAAATACATAGGGGATAGCTAGGTGAAATCAGACTCTAGAATCTCTCTTATCATGGTTTCTCCTCATTAAACATTTTAATATTTTGTTTATTTATCTTTTAGTTTTAATTTAGATTATTTTAAATTGTTTTCTAAATAAAGTTAGGATTATCAATTATAGTACTTAGTGTGAGTTGAATACAATCCATGTGGGTTCGACACTCTATTTATCATTTACTAAAACTTGACATCATATACTTGCGGTACTATATAAAATATTGCAACAAGTTTTTGACATTGTTGCCGGGGATTGTTAATTTAATTCACATTTACTATTATCAAATAACCTTAGCTTTAATATAGATTTTTATTTTTCTTGTTATTTTTCTTTTTATTTTGGTATTTTTTCTGTCTTTCTCTGCTTCAGTGAATGCGAAGATCCACAAGTCTCGACTCGCTCCTATTTGATCTTGAAATAAAAAGAACAACGAGGAGACTAAGGAAAAAAGGACACTTGAAAAAGAAGTAATGGAGGCTGAAAATAGAGAGAATAATCCACGGCATGTGGCAATCCGAGATCACTTCAAGCCGGTCATAGACAATAACTATTCTAGGTCCACCAATCAATGCCAATAATTTTGAGCTGAAACCTACATTGATCAACATAGTGCAAAAGAACCAGTTTGGCGGTTCAGCTGTAGAGGATCCCATTGTGTATTTAAGGATGTTCTTGGAGATGGAAGATGCCATAAAGATGAATGGAGTCACTAAAGAGACCATCAGGATACGCTTGTTCCCATTCTATTTAAGAGACAATGCGAGGGGTTGGCTGCAATCTATACCAATGGGAAGCATCATGACATGGCAGGATATGGCTATAACATTTCTTGCGAGGTTCTTTCCACCAGCTAAATCAGCCCAACTGAGAACAAAAATAAGCATATTTAAGTAGTTGGAGACTGGGAATCTGTACGAGGCATGTGAGGGCTTTATAGATCTACTCAAGAGATGCCCACAACATAATTTTGAAGACTGTTTCAGATTCAGTTATTCTACAATGGGTTGAATGGTCCTAATAGAACCATAGTCGATGCAGCTGCTGAAGGAATCTTATTCATGAAATCTTCTAAAGTTACCTATGCTCTACTAGAGGAGATGGAAATTAATAATTTCCAATGGCCAAGTGAACACACTAGTGTGCCTAAAGTGGCAGGTATATATGAGGTAGATCATATTGTTGCACTTACAGCTCAAGTGTCATCCATCACGACTCATATAGCCGCATTAACCACTCAACAGAGCCAACCGTCTATTGAAGCTGATGCTGCTAATAGAATGATCTTACCTGACAGAGGATATGAGCAAGTCCAATATGTGAACAATCAGAACTTCAACAAATATAGAGGCAATCCTATGCCTAACTATTACCATCCGAACTTGTCATATACAAATACAGAGAATTTCTTGCAACCTTATTCTGGCTTTAACAATCAAAGATCATAGCAGAAACCTTTCTTAGAAGATCTTATAAGCATATATGTTGCTAAATTATTAGGGAGGTTGGAGAAAAATGAGTCAATGCTGAACAACATTGAGACACATATGGGCAATATAAGGGCAACGATGAAGTCCTTAGAAGTGCAGATTGAGTAGATTGCTTCTTCCATGACAGATCAATAGAAAGAGGTATTTCCTAGTAATACTGAAGTCAATCCCAAAGAGCAGTGTCAAGCCATAACCCTCCGGAGCGAAAAAAAGACTAAAGATACCTCTCAAGACCAAGGCAGTCAAGGCAAAGAAGTAGCATTTCATGAGGAAACAGTAACAGAAGAAGAGAACGGTGTTGTAGCTCCTCCATATAAGCCACCACCCATCCCGAAGATACCTTTGCCATACTCTTAGCGCTTTCAAAAGAAGAAATTGGATGCTCAGTTTTCCAAATTCCTTGACATCTTCAAAAAGATCCATATCAATATCCCATTCAAAGATGCATTAGAACATATGCCTAATTATGTGAAGTTTATGAAGGAGATAATGTCAAAGAAAAGAAAGCTGGGAGATTTTGAAACAGTAGCACTCATAGAGGAGTGTAGTGCCATTATACAGAAGAATCTTCCTCCGAAGCTAAAAGATTATGGCAACTTTACCATTCTGTGCACTATTGGAAATCGATATTTTGGTCAAGCGCTATGCGATTTGGGTGCTAGTATCAATCTCATGCCCTTATCCATCTACAAATAATTGGGCATAGGTGAGGCAAAGCCAACCACAGTCACATTACAGCTAGCAGATAGATCTCTCACCTACCCAAGAGGAATAGTAGAAGATGTGTTGGTTAAGGTGGATAATTTTTATTTTCCTACTGACTTCCTGGTTCTTGATATGGAAGAGGATCATGACGTCCCAATTATCCTTGGGAGGCCTTTCTTGGCAACAAGCAGAGTGATCATTAATGTGCAGAAATGTGATTTGAAAATGAGAGTTCAAGATGAAGAAGTCACCTTCAGTGTTTTCAAAGACATACAGAGTCCTCAATGTGATGCAGAATGGCACATGGTAGATATTATAGAGAAGAGAGTTGCAAACACGCATGATGAATCAGTATTTCAGCACCCAACGAGCATAGTGCAACCGTGCATAAAAGAAGATTCTCTGCAGCTAATCAAGAAATCATTCCCAAAGCACAGCAAAGAGAGGAAATCCATAGTCATTGCTCACTTGAAGATGATCCCTGGGAAGCTCAAAAAGTGGTCAAGCCAATTTTACCACATGTGCAGTCAAAAATTTCAATCATCAGTAGACCCTGGGGGACTATCCATGGATAAACTGCCACAACCCTCCAAATTATCTTTTTCATGTCATAACAGTCGATGGATACAAAAGAAGAAGCCACCATGACCACTTGGGTGGTAACGTCTGGCCGAAGACGTTAAACTTAGCGCTAGCGGGGAGACAACCCTTGCATTTATTTTATTATTGTTTTCTTTACTTTATTTTTATTTTATTGTGTGCTATTTGATTATTTATTAATTTTCAAGTATTTATGCAGGTAGCACAGCCCACACAACCCGCACAACCAAATTCTGACCAGTAGGAGCCTGATCAACTCCATGCACGGTTGTGTTGTTCCTCACTCTTGTTTCTTTATGTTTATCTTACATTGAGGAAAATGCAAGTTTTAAGTTTGAGGGTGTGTGCATGTAGTGATAGTTCCTGCTATTTTTTAAAAAAAAATTATTTTTTTATTTTTAGTCCTAGATAGTATTATATAAGTCTAATGATGATTTGTGTTTGCTTTAGATGAAATCTTAGAAACGAAAAGTTCCCAATTGATTTTTATCTGATGCTTTAAGTAGGTGATCTAGGTTAGACTCATAAGCACTTAATAATAGGTTTTTAGCAGTAAGAACCTAGGTAGTTGGCAAAGTGACTAGTTGAAGAAATTGCTTGCCGATAAATGACCGTTTACTTAGATATCTATCTCGATTTGCTATTGTTATGATGTATGGTATTGTTAAAAATAAAAGAAAAACAAATTGATTGAAAAAGAATGAAAGCATAAGAAAAGAAAGAAAAAAGAAGTTAAACCACCTATAGCCAATAAGCGTGAAGCTACCCATGGGCGAGGTTAGGACCACCATGAGGAGAAATGCTACCTTAAAGGGTAGGTGTGTTGAAAAAAATGAAAAAAGGAAAAAAGAAGGAAAAAAACATACAATACTGAGCAAAGAAAGGAAATTATAGAGTACTTTTGAGATATTTAGGTTGGTTTGACCTATCAGATCTCAATTTTTGAGACGAAATCATTGAGTTGGCTTACTTAAGAGTCGATATGTGAATGAACATTTACACACACACACACTATGTGTCTAGCTTAGATGATTTATTCAAGAACTTGGATTTTAATTGCATTGAGTACTTTGAAGGTTCTCTGATTTCATTGATAGGCATTCTTTGAGGACAATATTATGCATAACTATCGGGACTATTTTATTTGCTTTTATTATCTTTATAATTTTGCATGATTGTGTGTGAATGACGTTTGTAGAGGTCATCGCTGTAAGCCCTCACGAGACTATAACTCGTTCACTAATGTCGCCTAGTGGTTTAAAGGCTTGTTGCATGCACTAAATACAATTGTGATCCCTACGAACGTGGGCTAGTTAATTTTGTTTATTTTTGTTTATTTTTATTTAGTCTTTTGCTCGGGACTAGGAAAAACTTAAGTTTGGGGGTGTTTGATAAGTGCGGTTTATACCACTTATCTTGTTAGATTCAGTATTGTTTAATGTATTTGTAGTTTGTTTTATGTTTTATTGATAGGAAGCATTAGGACATGGATCTTGGAGCAATTGTACGTATTTTGAGACCCTACAGACGTATCAGAAGTACACGGAAAGAGCGAAAAATGTAGAAATCGGCAAGCTAGAAATCTTGTCTTGCGTCGCGACGCCCCTTCCTCGTCTCACATGTATAAATCCCGAGAGAACAGCGTCACAACGCCACTTTTCGGCATTGCGATGCAGCGGAAGACACCCTGAAACATCAGAAATCAGGGTTTTACATGCACAATAACTCCAAGGCTTCCCTATAAATATGGAAGTTCGTCCAAAACCCTAAGAGGAGGCTAATACACAACACAAATACTTAAAACACATATTTTAGAGAGATCCAAGTAGGAAGATTGAAGAGAAATAAGAGGAGACGAATGCGGTGACGTCCGAAGGTGAAAGGATTCGATTTGGGTTTATCTTCTAGTTTCTATCTTTAAACTCTAATTATTTCCATTATGTTCATGACATTACTTTCATTGTTTTATTATTTGGTCATGAACTAACTCCATTATTCTAGAGGATGATGTAACCTAATGCTTAAACCTATGTATTGTTTGCCAATTTGAGTTTTATGAAGTTGTAATTTAGTTTATTTATATTCTCTTGTGTTTAATGCTTCTTGTTTGTTGGACAAAAATTGAGATGATGAATGTTTAGAATCTATCGCTCGAGAGAGAGTGATTTTGAATAGGATCTAGAGAATATAACCTATGAGTTTTATAGAGTTCGGGAGAATCTATAATTCCTTTGAAGTCGTTAATAAAGAATCACAGAACGTAATGAATTGTTAATTACTAGATTTTTATATGGATATCGAAGTCGGTGATTAATAATCTTTTCACTATTGCTCGAGAGAGGGAGTGAAATATTTAGGATTCTTGACTTATAAACAATGCAAGTGAATAAGAATTGAATGGCATGACAAATACATAGGGGATATGTAGGTGAAATCAGACTCTAGAATCTCTCTTATCCTGGTTTCTCCTCATTAAATATTTTAATATTTTATTAATTTATCTTTTAGTTTTAATTTAGATTATTTTTAATTGCTTTCTAAATAAAGTTAGGATTATCGATTATAGTACTTAGTGTGAGTTGAATAAAATCTTTGTGGGTTCGACACTCTACTTATCATTTACTAAAAATTGACACCGTATACTTGCGGTGCAATATAAAATATCGCAACACAGAGACACAGTTAAGTGTGTTATGCAAAGACACAGCCAACATGTCAATAAAGGTGGTTACAAGGGACAAACTAGAGTTGTGCAGAGACATAGCCGCAATAAATATAACATGAAAATCATTTTGGATGCACTTGGAGGGGGAGAATTGATATGAATCCAACATGCATAATTAATATTTGATACAACCACCATTAGTGAATTAATGGTTCTGGTTTTACCACCCCTAACCACTCAATTAGCGGAAAACTATGGCAACCACTCCACATATTGTGTTGAGTTAGAAGGCAAGTCATTGCCTATAAATTGAGCTCCCATTTGAGAGTTCAAGCTTCCCCACCAAGAAGCTCCAAGTAAGAAATTTTAGAGTTTAAGCTCCAAGTAAGAGAGCTTAGAGTTTAAGCTCCAAGTAAGAGAACTTAGAGAGTGAAGTGTGAGGTTTTTTGTAACAAAGTTTGTAATCTTTATAAATTCTATTCAAGTAGTAATAGAGAGTAAATTTTTCCTCATAAACACTCTTCAGTGGTCAAATAATCACAACACTTTCGCGATTGATTATGGGCCTTCTCCTATTACTATCTAGGCAAAAACTTTCTTTCTACAGTTAAAACGGTCGAAGAAAGGAGGTTTCGCGATAAGAGTACAACTTCTATCTTGCTTCCCGGCTGGCCTATCTTTTTTTCTTTTTATCATTGGAGCACACCTTTCGCTAGAAAGGGATCTTTTACGAGTACAAAATGCTTTTCACATACAAGTCGGATAGCGCGATAAGAGTTTAATAGAGTATGATATTCATTTAGATTGAAAATTTGTGAAGAAAAATTTATAAATTAAGGTTTGATTGAGAAAAAATAGTTTGTAGGATTGATTTTTTAATTAAAAATTATATATATTTTTTAAATAAAAAAGTATAAAAATTTAGAAATTTGGGCCGGGCATGAGCTCGGCCCGCCCAAGTTGTGCTGGGCTTCTTAAGGACCTGGGTTTGCCACCCCTATTTGATTCATGTTGTTTTGCAACATTCAATTAATTCCTGTGCATTTTGCTTAAGCAAGAAGATTCATAGCTCTTAGGATGAAGACTTGCTCTAACAAAGTATATAAAAATTTTGTACTAGCAACTTCAAGAATGCAATTGTTTTACCTGGTTCTGAAGCCGGTACTCGTATGAAGATAGACTGACCGGTGAAGTTTCTAAGTGTCTTTCTGAAGTCAATCAGGTCCCCAAACCACAATAAACAGCCACTGCCTCCTGCTAATTTGAAATCAGCATAAGCTCTACAACTACAGTTCTTCAAGCACTCAGCTTCACATTGCTTCAGATTCATACTCTCATTTATCGAAACCTCTAGCAAATCGGGCAGTTTAATGTCATCAATCTTTATAAATTGGTCTCCTTTTTTGCAATCCGATGAATGGCTTCTCCAGCATTTTCTAGGCCATGTCTGGTTGTCTTGTGGTTTGAGTTCGAATCCCTCCAAACACTCACAATTTGGTGTCTTGTCAAAGCTGCAAATACTATTAGCACCACAATTCCCATATTTTCCGCAAAAATCATCTGGAAGTGAGAACACAACATCCCAATCAGTGGTCCTATCGTTCCTTATTAGACGCTGGATCTGACCTGATGGTCGAAGTTTTAATATCATTATGTTTGGACTGCTGTAGGCCTCGTATCTGTAAGTAATTTCATCTTCGTTATCCACCAAAACTTGTTCATAAAGAAAGTTTGTAGTTGAAAATGTAAGAGCTGCTTCAAAGGCAACTCCATTCCATGGTCCAGTACAGCAATATTTTACGGATCCATTGTAAGTACATATTTTAGGTAACACATGAATGTCAAGTCCGTAATTAAACTTTCCAGGGGATGGATCGTCAGCACTTTCCCATGACGTTAAATATAGATGCAGACCATTCTTAAAGTCCCGCCCCATCTTCATGCCTTGCAACAAGGTGTCTGATGGATAGTCAAAGCTCTGCCACAGATAGCTTTCAGAAGTATCCCTGCTAAAATTATCCCTAATGACAAGGTTTCCAGTATCTAAGAGTTGTGCCACCGGATTTTCTGCTTTTCTAGAAGTTTTCGAAGACCAGATACTGCTATTTTTCTGGCTGAGAAGAACAAGGTTTCCCTTGTTGCTAACTGTGAGTACTGTTTGTGGATCATAGATTGGATTATTTCTATTCAAAATCCACACAACTGTGTCAGGGCTCTTCTTGTACCATATCCCTAGGTACCTGTTCTTTGAGTTTCCAGGAGAGAAGAAGCCTAGCTCAAACGTTTGAGATGATGAAACTAACTTCTCACCATCATGGATATATGTTGCTGGTGTTATCGTATCAGCTGCTAATGACAACTTAATACTCAGGAAAAAGATCAAAGAACTAAAGATGTGGAAGCAAGGAATATTCTCCATTAATAAATCTGGAAGAAATCTGGCACAGTATTTGCACAACTTCTGTTTCTTGATTATGTCATGCATAGAATAGAGAAGGGAAGAACATGGAACGCTGATTATTTTGAACAACCGATCCATTACGTTATTGAGTCGTCAATATTTTTCTTTTTGAAAGTAGATATGCATAAAACACCAAATTGGTCAAAGATTACATCAGGCTGACATTGATAATCTAAGAATTAAGCAAAATAAACATAAAACAACAAATTAAACTCCAATCACTTCTAATTTTGTAATGACCCAAAATTATTGATAAGGTTATTATTGTCTTTCCACTTAAATGTCTTGAGTCAATGCTTTGAATTTTCAAACCTATGGGCTGCTTGATAGATTTTTATTAGTTTGATTCAATTTTTGTTTGACCAAATTCCTAGGGTTGTGACTCTTATTTATATATATATATATATATATATATATTCTTTTTCTTCTTTCATTTTTTTCTTCAAATGCATGAGAGATGGTGAGCTTCGATCCGGCCACCAATGGCCATTTTCCGACGAGATCGTGGCTTGAAAATTTCGATAATTTTTGAACGATTCATAGCAAATCAAAACTCTGTTGGGCTCGTGACCACCACCAGGGGATTCAGCTCGACGGCACGCATCTACTGGTCGAGACGGTGTGGCAGCATGCCAGCGCATAGGCCTCACGTGCCAACGCATGTGGCGGCGCGTGAAGCCCACACGCCACTGTGAGTTGGGCAGTTTGTGGTCTTCGACTTTCCTGACGCGTTGGTTCGACCCTTTCGTGCGGTAACAAATCCGGACTCTAATTTTATGTAATTGTCGTACTTTTACGTGTTTAATTTACCGATTTCATATTATTTGAATTGTATTGAGATTTGAATTTTGAGTTTTAAATTGTTATTTTCGGATTGTGATTTAGTTGTTGAGTGTGGATGAATGGTTGTTGTAGGCCTCGGATAGGCATTTGTAGTGTTGAATTGTAAGTGGGAAGCCCGTGTTTTAAATGGAATCATGTCGGTTTTCCTTTAGGATTGTGTGAGAGTTTAAATTAGTGCGTTTTACATTTCTGGTTTTGAGATGTCACTTTTGGGTGATCTTTGGGCGGTCACCAATTTACTTGACTCGCAAGCCTCGTAGAGCATGTCGGATGGGCTCGAAGAGAGTCATGTAGCTGTTAGATCAACATAATAGTCTGAACGTATTGGTATCGTTGTGACATCAATTTTGCATTTCGAGCGTGGGGTTGAAGTAGGCATTCGGTTTCACACCCTAATTGTGATTTTAACTTTATTTATTTATATAATTATGATTTACCTATAAAATGATATGAAATACGTTTTAACATTAGTTATGTTATATAAAATGTGAAATGGCACGTTGGGCGGCACGATGCGACTATAATGAGTTTATTGTTTTGAATTATAAATATATGTATGGTAATTCAAATGTAAATTGGATTGGACTTGAATCAGAACAAATATTAAAATTAAATATATTAAAAATTGGTATATATGGAGCCTAGTTATGGCGCACATCTTGGATATTATATTATCCCATTGTGACATTTGCTTCCCCGATTGACCCATTGCGACAGCTGTTACGCAGCCCCGAGTAGCACTATTTTGACAGTGATGACACTGTTGAGATGGATGTGGGACCCCTAGGATCAGATCGGTGCCTCATGCAACGGAAGTGGGTATAACCCATGTATATCTAGGATATGTATATTTTAAATTATTTTATATAATATTATATTCCGTTACGAGAACGTAGGAAAAAAATGGGACCAAATCGGAGTTCGGAAACTCTAGAACGAAGAAAATAAAGTTTCAGCGCTCATGGGCAATAGCTGTCGGCGTGTCGCGACGCTCGAGCTTGGGAGTTACAACGCCCAATATGTGAATGCTCAACGTCACGATGTGAAAGGGTGAGCGTCGCGACGCCCGAAGCTCTGAGAGTTCATTGTAGCGATGCTGGAGATCAGTGTCACGACGCTGCCTTGTGTAAAATATTGGCAGGGAGCAATTTTTGCCTTTAATCCAATTCTAAACACTTCCAATTTTCTCCAAACTCTTAAATACACCTAAAAGTCCAATTTTAATATCAAAACCAACATCAACACATGTTATACAATAAATATACATGTATTCTAAATACATATATGTATTTCTTTGAATCAAAACATAAACCAAAAATAAAATCCCATAATAAAATGACTCATGGACAATTTTATGTCACTCAAAGGTGGTCAAATGATTCTAGAATGGTAGCCATAACTCCAAGCTATCATCTAGAGTTCCAAACTCTAATTTTATGTTCAATGTCCAACATGAACATATTGACCCAATTACAAGCATATTGTGTTTATACTTCCAAAGCATATGTAGACAGTTAATTAGCCTAATTTCAACATCAAGCTATATTATTATGTATCCAATACATAATTCATCACTGTATGTCTCACTAATGATAACTCACTAGTGAAAACATAGATGTGAAGAAGATTAAACTTACCTAGCAAGCTTGATTCCAATATCCAATCTTCTTCTCCTTGTTAAAATATTGTGGAGAACTTCCAAAGCTTGCAAGCTTGGTTCCAATATCTAATCTTCTTCTCCTTGTTGTTGCAGAGAATTACCAAAGGTAGAAAGCTTGGTTCCAAGATCCATTCTTCTTCTCATTGTTCAAATGTTGTAGAAAATTTCCAAAACTTCTCCAAATAATTCTTTTACTTAAGCTAATATCTCTAATTCTTGTTTGTTTTAGCTTTCTCAAGCTTGATTAAAAATTTGCTCAACCTTGTCTTTTATAGCAAAACTTATGCAATTCTTAATTAATAAAAGTTCTAATCAATTTTTATGTGGGCTTAATCCAATTTGTCCAAATATGTATAATTAGGTGTAACTAATCACCTTTTGTCTACCATTTTGATTTAATCCAATTAAATCAAGACAGGGTTTAATTAATGGATTAGTTGTATGTCTACCACTTTCATTTAATCCAATTAAATCAAGCCAAATACACCTATTATTATATATTTGTAATTACAAAAATATTCTTCAATGGTAGAGATATTTATGAAATTACAACAAAGCCTTTGTGTAATTTTGGATTAATCTAATTAATCCAATTGGGTCAAAATAAATAATTAATGTTATCCAATAACACTTAATTATTTTAGTTGATAATTATAATATCAAATATTATTTATTATCAAATATTATCGGCTACCCAAGTGCTCAACGAGTACACTTCATATTGTGGGACTCTCTAAGTCCAGACACTTGTAAGTCCAGACACATTCGTCAAATAAGTCTATCTTATATGTATGCAATTCGGCCACCTCCGAATTTACGAAGAACACGAATGACCTTTCGGAATTGTACAAATCGAGGTCATCGCATAAGTTTAACAATCCATCCGTCGTAGGCTATCTGATTTGTGCCAAGGAAACATAGATTACACCGTCAAGTTTCCGAGGCGCACATCTCATGTCGATATGTCCATGATTTTTTACAACTAATCAGAATACCATTTCTGATATATGCGATCCACCTTAGGTGATCGGCTTTGGCCAAAGTCTTAAGAATCTTGACTTACATACATGGATACATAAATCCTTATGGTACACATACAGGCCGACGGATCCTATCTTGATATGCACTTGATTAATAAGTGTATCGGTCCACACCCAACGAACATCTAGCGGTAAGACCATGAAATGTCTCTGACATATACGACATCAAAGTATGGAGGATCACACACAGAATCAATGATATCCTATAGTCAAAGGATCGCATATGTTACTCGACTCGAGGAGATTCCTATTGATTGTAGTGTGTACTTCCAACTATTAGGAATCACATGTGAGTCATTCAGTATTCGCTCTAATGAATACTCATATGTTTATACGAGCTTCTCTTGCTCACGGTACATTGGGTTAAACCATTGGAACTCCAATTCTAATATACGACATGTGCTAGTGTTTTAGGTTATAGAAATTCGACTGTATTCCAAAACTAACAACTATGAATATTTACTTTAAGAATTGTTTATAATAGTGATAATATCCCAATGTCAGACCATCCAGTATCCGGTATTACTACATGATTATTCTAAGGTCGATGTCATTCTCAGCATATTTATATATATCAATCTAATATGTGAAATGACATTACCATTAATAAGATTGAAATGAAAATATAGTTATTTTATTAATAATAAATAAATATAATGTACAATACATTATTCGGATTGAAACTCCAAGCACAAACTCCAACAGACACGTCCTTGGGTGAGAGTTACAAACCTGAGCATGGTTTGTTTATTATTGCCCCATTGTGACATTTGATCATGATGAGCCCTTCTTGGCATATGATCACATTTTTCATGTGGCCTTGTTGTGGCACATTGATTATTTACTGGTTCTCTTTGAGGTCACTGGTTATGTGGTCCCATGTGGCATATTGTTTGTTTACAACTCTAGTGTTGAGAGTCTGGTTACGCGGCCCCGTGTGGCATTTCACTCATCATATTTTATTTAAATGATTAATGCTGTCGAGGATGTATATTTTTTATGCTGATAAAATGTATAAATTATAGTTATTTCTTAACTCACATCTTCAACATTATTTTATTGGGCATATATATCTATATATCTTACTAAATATGTAGGGTTTTGGTAAAACCAACTAAGGTGAGTGCATTAATCCACAATGATAACATTTCAGATTAGATCTTGGAGCTTCGGAGCTTGAGGGTACGCTCTTGGTTTTGGTGCTTCAGAGAGCGAGGAGTGGGTTTGATTCCTCAATAGTGTTCGAATCGTATTGAGTATCATCCTTCTCTTCTTCGGTATTGGAGTATTCCTGAAGGTAATTGACTTGTATTTGAGATTATTAGACTGTGTAGTTGTAACATCCCCGATCTGGGAGATGTTACTGGTAGGGAATATGCCATATTATCCTCCTAAGCCACTGACTTTTTAACTGTGAACAACACTGATACTCTATGTATGGGACCGTTGCCCAAACTTGGAAATATGATATACAAGTTCAACATTAATAATTGTATACTTAATAACATTCACTTTTATAACTTTATTAATATACATTTTAACTTTATACAACAACCAACACAATATTAATGACTGATACATGACTTCTCTTTGACTCTAATTGAGCTCTCTCTCTGACTTGACCTGATGGACTTCATACCCTAGTGACTACTATCGGTATCCATCATCCTCCCGAGCTCGTCCTCCATGAACCTGCAAAACAAAACACTGGAGTGGGGGGGTTAGATCGTTTGAACGATCTAAGTGAGTGGACGGTTTTAAAATGAAAACTGAAATACTTTATGAAAACTCATATTTTAGTAATCAAATCGGATCTTTTCTGAAAACTTTGCTTTCCTGAAAACAGTTCTCTTTCTAGAAAACCTTTGTGAAAATATTTTATGAAAGTCTCTTATAAAGCTGTTGTTTCTGAAAATTTTATTTCTAGAAAACTTTGTCTGTAAAACTATCTCTTCTGAAAGTCTATCTCTAAAATCTATTTCTGAAATATCTGTTTCTGAAAATTATCTTTGAAAACCTCAACGCATGGGGGTGTTACATATCATCGTCCCCTCATATGTCTAACTAGAGCCATGAGTGCAAATCCATGATATTGGGGCGTTACGTATCACCGTCCCCAAAGCATGCCACTACTTGTCCCTGAAACTAGTGGTCTTAGGGCGTTAAGTATCGCCGTCCCCCAAGCAACTGAACTAGAACTGGGGGTGCGAATCTATACTACCCTCCAAACTCTAAATCTAGGATGTAAGGCATCTGTCATCCCTAGTCTTGAACTAGGATCTGGGGGCGTTACGTATCGTCGTCCCCCCAGTCTTCTACAAGTGCACATGTCCTCTCCGTCAATTCCATATTTGTGACAAGTTACATACTAGGTGGGTTTTTCCCGCATGCCTCGAAAATCTTAAATCTCAAGCTTTTAAAATTAATTTTTCTAAAATATTTCTGAAAACATACTATTTCATGAAATAATTATGATAAAATCGGCTAATGCCCTAAGTGCGTAGAAATAAGTCTGATATGAAAAATAACATAATGAAAATCAACTTGAAAGGAAAGTGTCCACTCACAGATTTGGAGTCCCGCTAGCCCTACTTCACTTTGCCGAAGAAATTTGTGGTTCCTGCGATGATCTTTAATTGATGATTAAAAGATGGACTGAGAAAAGTTACGGGATTAGGCTTGTAGGCACTGCATTTTTACATATAATTCCCGATGATGAGTCTCGTATGGAGACACTACCTCTTTGATTGTGAAAGCCGCGGGAAACGGACGTCGGAAGGGCAAAGTTGGAAATTGGTATTTTGGTAGGATTTAACTCGCTTGTTTCGCTTCGGGTTCGCTTGTTGGACCTCTATTTTAAAACACACCAAACCCATTAAATCACATCTCACAAATTAAATAATTAAAACATTTAAAATACATGTCACAAATTAAATTGAATTAAAAAATAATTAAATAACTAAATTAAATAACTAAATTGAAATTAAACTAAATCAAATTAAAATCCATTTAAACTAAATCAAATTAATTCCAATTTAAATTAAATTAAAACAAATTAAATTTAAATTAAATTAAAACTAATATCAAAATTAAATAAATCTTTTCCTAAAACAAATAAACCACTCACCAAATTTAAATAAATTCCCCAATTAATTGATTTTGTTTCCTATTAAAGCCATGCATAACCCTAATTTCCCTACCCTCTCACTATAAAAATAACACAAACTAAACCCTAAAACGGGGCTAGCCTATCTCTCTGACTCACGGCACAAACAAAAACAAAGCAAGAAAAAACCCTAAGCTGCAGGCACTCTCTCTCTTCTCTCTCGGACAGCCAAAAGATAAAAAAACCCTAAAGCTTCCCTCGTCTCGGCTCTTTGATACGATTCTCTCCCTCGGCAGCATCCACAAAAACAGTCTTTCTCTCTTCATCCAAACTCCTTCATCAGCCCTTCACGTAACCTTCAATCCAGACGCCACCTGCCTCCTTCATCAAGCCTGCCAATAACGCTAACTCACTCACGTATCAATACGCCATCAGCCCTGCAAATTGACCTAGAACACCCACGCTAAAGCAGCAACTCATTCATCAAAAGCCATACACGGCAGCCCACACCGAGAACCCTAGGACACCTCCAGCAGCCACGCCATTCTCGTAGCAGCCATAGCTTCTGAGTCCAGCCCTCAACAACGCCATTAGCCTCAACTTCACAGCCCCTCAAACCCCACACACACGACAGGACAAAAACGGGAACCGCACTTGAGCACATCTCTATCTCTCTCTCTCTAACTCCCCACTTTTCCTTCTTCACACACTCTCTCTCAGCATGAAATACAAACCCTAAACCTAATCAACACTGAGCAGAATGAACAAAAATGAGAAGAACCCTAGACAGCCCATCAAGAACTCACGCCAAAAATGAAAGCCACGGACCAACCCTTCCACAAAGCCCTGACCTTTAACGCACAAAACAATGAGAATGACACCTTTGACCGACAAGGCAACTAACAAATGACAAACCCTAACGGTCCGTCTGCAGAGCTAAATTCCAAGCCCTCAGATCAATTAGCGATCCGACATTGGGGCCCATCAATTGGCACACCGTCGTCTGTATCATCATCTTCTGCGGCGTACACCGAGTGCTGTGACATATGCATTGTTGATGGAAGGTTTTTGCTTCAAAGGGGAATATAATGAAGTGAAAAAGATGATGTTTGATATGGCATATCGTGGGTGCAGACCGCAACTTGTAAACTTCGGTGTATTGATGAGTGATCTTGGAAAGATAGGGAAGATTGAGGATGCGAAATCTTTACATGATTGGAGGTACTGAGCCGAATGCTGCCACATATAGAATGATGGTTGATGTTTTTTTTAAGGGTTGAGGATTTTGAGGTGAGTTTGAAGACTTTGAATGCAATGCTTACAAGCCAATATTGTCCTCGTTTATAAACATTTTGATTGTGAGACTATTGAAGTGTGGAAAGGTCGATGATGCTTGTGTCATTGAGGAGGAAGACGAAGAAGAAAATTGTGGCAAAGAAGACGATGGGGCTGATATCCAGACTAGTATATCATTAGTTGTGAGTGTATCAAAACGGAATGGAACGCGTTTGGAATTTGGTGTAACTGTCCTTCTCAATGAGATTACAATTGACAACTTGTCCATGAAGCAGCCTGAAGCTCCTGATGATCAGCTTTCACATGAAAAGGCCTGGAATACAAAAAACAGTCCCCAAAACAGTAGCCTAATAGACCTGAAACAGTAACCAGAAAATACCCTTAAAACAGTAGAGAAACGGAGTGAAAACAACAACCCGAGCAGTGAAACCGCGAGGAAAATCGTTGGATTAGTGAACCAGAAAAGTTGCGGAGTATCAATCCTTCCGACGGCCGTGTAACGCGCTTTCGAGGAACGACAAAAGAGGTTAGACCTGAGGGCACCCTTTTATTCATTATCTTTCGTTTATTTTATTTAATTTGAATATTATCGCATGAGAGTCGTTTGAGGCATGATGTGATTGTTGGATGAGCGGGATATGTGTTCCCTTTTGTGGTATATCGGATGGAAACCCGGACGTAAATTCCGTAGCCGATTCCGAATGGACGGTAGTATGGTCTGCACTCGGGATACAACGCCACGTACCACTTAAGATACACGTATCTCGTTTCATCCAATTTTGTATTTGAGCATGTTATAGTCTTTAGGTTATTCGTTTATTATTTAAAGCATGGTTTAATTTAGTTTGTTATTTATTTGTTAAAGCATATTTAGGTTGTCCTTTATGCATGTTATTAGTTTATGTGTGTTTGGATAATGATTTATACATGTTGATTTAATGGTTCAATATGCTCGTTGTGTTACATTGCGTGGAGTTATTTGGATGAATGCATGTTAGATCTGAATACCCTTGAGCATGAATGTTGAATATATTCGGTTAATTTATTGCACAAATCATATCATCACAAGTGACATAAGTAATGGACCATTTCGAACCCAACGGTTTGAGGTCTTCCCTTGCGAGGGGTGAGTGCGGCCTTAAATCTTTGTCCCGGTTCACACCGGGTGGCGACTCCATGTTATTTCGTACTCCCAACTAGGCCGCGAGCCTAGAAAAGCGTTGCCCAGGTTCTGTTGTCCACAGTCTGGCGACTCCACTGGGGATAGAGAATCGGCCCCGAAATCATGTCTTCTGATGTGTATAATTTGTGCATTAGTTGACCGTTTCTATAGTGGGTTAAGGGAGTTCAATCAAAGGCATTGTTATAAACCCGCCTGAGAACGATAGTTGTATATCTTATAGAAGTTGCCCCTTTATGCTTTTGATAACCACATGCATATTATATCTCATATGTCGCATGCATCTCATGCATACACACATCATGTTAACCCCGTGTCTTAAAAGCCATCATAGATATCTGTTGGATTAGAGAAGAAAAAAAAGGGTTTGTCAGGAGGAGTTTAGCAAACATGGATAGGGGAAAAGGAAATCGAGAAACAGACAGCATTACGGCAAGTATAGAAAGACCATTGGGGGGGCCCTTCCACAGAAAAAAAAAAAGAAAGAAAAAAAAAGATAGAAAAAAAAAGAAGAAAAAAAGAGAGAAAAAGAAAAAAAAAAGTTATTTAGTCCTTAATTGTTAGGCATAAGTCCGATGATGAAATTGATTGCTTTAGAGTGAAACTATAGAAACGATAAACCCTTGACGTGCTTTTATCTGATGCTTTGATTAATTGATCTATGTTAGACTCGTAAGCACTTGATTATGGTTCTTAGCAGTAAAAAACTGACTAGTTAGCAAAGTGACTAGTCGAAGAAATTGTGGGTCGGTGAATGACCGTTTGCTTAGATGTCTATTTTGATTTGCTTATGTTATGATGTGTGGTATGGTTGAAAATAAAAGAAAAGTCTCCAAGGAAAAAATTTTGAACCACCTATAACCGATAAGCGTGAAGCTACCCATGGGCGAGTATTAGGACCACCATGAGGAGAAATGCTACCTTAAAGGGTAGGTGTGTTGAAAAAAGAGAAAGGAAAAAAAAGAAAAAAAAAGTTCAAAAAAAAAAAAAAAAAAAAGAAAAAAAGAAAAAGGGAAAGAAAACCATACCACATTGAACACAGAAAAGCAACTGCAGGCATAACTGAGACATCTAGGTTGGTTTGACCCATCGATCCCGGTTTTTGAAACGAAATCATTGAGTTAGCTTACTTAAGGATCAAGATGCAAAGGAACCTTTGCACACACACACTTTGAGACTGGCATAGATCATTTATTCAAAAACTCAGATTTGAGTTGCATTGAGTGTTTTGAATGTTCTCTGGTTTCATTACTGGGCATTCCTTGAGGACGGTAATATGTATAACTATTGAGACTATTTCGTAGCATATGGTATGATGATATGGAAGGCCCCACCATGTGGTTCATCTTGACCAAGTGCAAACAGCGGAGAGCAGAAAGGTAAACCAAGACTGGGGGCGACCAGTCTACCACCCCGTGAATAAGAAGTATAACAAGGAATTGAGCCATGAGACCAGAGAGAAGACTGAGCAATCACCTGAAGAACTGGCGGAAGACCTAACCCAACGGAATAGGAAATTCATTCATGCATGCATGCATACATGTAACATATTCTGCTTTCTTTTTGTGTTTGTTTCGTTTTGTATTCACAGGTTTTGAAGAAGAAAAAGAAAAGCGGCAAAGACAAGCCAATCAGAAGCAGCAACAGTACAGTCAGTTTCAGAAATGAATCAGTTTTGGGGATGAGTCCCAGGGTTCAGGCCCATATCAGTTTCAGTCTTGGGGATGAGTCTCAGGGGCGAGGCCCATATCAGTATCAGTTTGGGGCGAGGCCCATATCATTCTGGGGGCGAGGCCCACATTGGTTCAATATCAGTCTTGCCGGGTATGGCAATCTGGCGGCGAGGCCCACATTATTATCAGTATCAGTCTTGCCGGGTATGGCACTCTGAGGGCGAGGCCCACGTTAATTCAGAATCGGTCTTGCCGGGTATGGCACTCTGAGGGCGAGGCCCATATTAGCATCAGTTTCAGTCTGGGGGCGAGGCCCACGTCAGCATCAGTTTGTGGCGAGGCCCACATTAGTGTCAGTTTGGGGCAAGGCCCATATCAGTTTGGGGCGAGGCCCACATAGGTATCAGTTTGGGGCGAAGCCCATATCAGTTTGGGGCGAGGCCTACATCAGTACAAGTCTTGGGGCGAGGCCCACATCAGTATCAGTTTTGGGACGAGGCCCACATCAGTATCAGTTGAGGGCGAGGCCCACTTTAGTATCAATCTGGGGCAAGGCCCACATCAGTATCAGTTTGGGGCAAGGCCCACATCAGTATCAGTTCGGAGGGCGAGGCCCATATTAGCGTCAGTCTGGGGGCGAGGCCCACATCAGTATCAGTCTGGGGGCGAGGCCCACATCAGTACAAGTCTTGGGGCGAGGCCCACATCAGTATCAGTTTTGGGGCGAGGCCCACATCAGTATCAGTTGAGGGCGAGGCCCACATCAGTATCAACCTGGGGCAATGCCCACATCAGTATCAGTTTGGGGCAAGGCCCACATCAGTATCAGTTCGGAGGGCGAGGCCCATATCAGCGTCAGTCTGGGGGCGAGGCCCACATCAGTATCAATCTGGGGGCGAGGCCCACATCAGTATCAGTCTAAGGGCGAGGCCCACATTAGTATCAATCTGGGGCGAGGCCCACATCAGTATCAGTTTGGGGCGAGGCCCACATCAGTATCAGTTCGGAGGGCGAGGCCCACATCAGCGTCAGTATGGGGGCGAGGCCCACATCATCAGTATCAGTCTGGGGGCGAGGCCCACATCACATCAGATCAGTTCTGCCGGGAATGGCACTCCGAGAATGGAAATATAGTCCGGGAATGGACAGCTCGAGAATGAGCACGCCGAGAATGGCATGCCGGGAATGGCACTCCGAGAATGGAGATAATGGAGATATAGTCCGGGAATGGACAGCTCGAGAATGAGCATGCCGAGAATGGCACGCCGGGAATGGCACTCCGAGAATGGAGATATAGTCCGGGAATGGACAGCTCAAGAATGAGCACGCCGAGAATGTCACGCCGGGAACGACACTCCGAGAATGGAGATATAGTCCGGGAATGGACAGCTCAAGAATGAGCATGCCGAGAATGGCACTCCGAGAATGGAGATATAGTCCAGGAATGGACAGCTCGAGAATGAGCACGCCGAGAATGGCACTCTGAGAATGGAAGATCAGCATCAGCATCAGTTCGGCCGGGTATGGCACTCTGGGGGCGAGGCCCACATCATCATCAGTATCAGTTTTTCCAGGTATGACACTCCGGGTATGGAGACATCAGTTTCAGTTTTGCCGAGTATGGAGACATCAGATCAGTTTCGCAGAGTATGGCACTCCGGGTATGGAGACACATCACCATCAGCAGTTTTGGGGATGCGTCCAAGGGTCGAGGACCCACTACATCATCATTTCGAGGGCGAGGTCCCTATTATCAGCGGTATTGGGATGCGTCTCAGGGTCGAAGTGCCCCCGTTGTCGCTTGTAGTTTCGGGATGCGTCCCAGGGTCGAGGGCCCACTACATCATCATTTTGAGGGCGAGGTCCCTATTGTCAGCGGTGTTAGGTCGAGGTGCCCCCGTTGTCGGTTGTAGTTCTAGGTCGAGGTGCCCACTACATCTTCAGTTCGAGGGCGAGGTCCCTATTGTCAGCGGTGTTGGGTCGAGGTACCCAGGGTCGAGGTGCCCCCGTTGTCGGTTGTAGTTCCGGGTCGAGGTGCCCAGGGTCGAGGTGCCCACTACATCATCAGTTTGAGGGCGAGGTCCCTATTGTCAGCGGTGTTGGGTCGAGGTGCCCCCGTTGTCGGTTGTAGTTCTGGGTCGAGGTGCCCAATACATCTTCAGTTCGAGGGCGAGGTCCCTATTGTCAGCGGTGTTGGGTCGAGGTACCCAGGGTCGAGGTGCCCCCGTTGTCGGTTGTAGTTCCGGGTCGAGGTGCCCACTACATCATCAGTTTGAGGGCGAGGTCCCTATTGTCAGCGGTGTTGGGTCGAGGTGCCCAGGGTCGAGGTGCCCACTACATCATCAGTTCGAGGGCGAGGTCCCTATTGTCAGCAGTGTTGGGTCGAGGTGCCCAGGGTCGAGGTGCCTCCGTTTTCGGTTGTAGTTCCGGGTCGAGGTGCCCAGGGTCGAGGTGCCGACTACATCATCATTTTCGGGATGCGTCCCAGGGTCGAGGCCCATATTTTGTCAGCGGTATTGGGATGCGTCCCAGGGTCGAGCCCCCGTTGTCGGTTGCAGTTATTGGGATGCGTCCCAGGGTCGAGGCCCACTGCATCTTTGGTTTTTTGGGATGCGTCCCAGGGTCGAGGCCCACATTGTCAGCGGTATTGGGATGCATCCCAGGGTCGAGGCCCCCGTTGTCGGTTGCAGTTATTGGGATGCGTCCCAGGGTCGAGGCCCACTGCATCTTTGGTTTTTGGGATGCATCCCAGGGTCGAGGCCCACATTGTCAGCGGTATTGGGATGCGTCCCAGGTCGAGGCCCCCGTTGTCGGTTGCAGTTATTGGGATGCGTCCCAGGATCGAGGTCCACTGCATCATCACCTCAGTTCGAGGCAACAGGCGAGTCAGGTGGCAACTGGCGAGCCAGGTAAGTAAAAATGCATTGCATAACTTTGATAGGATTGTCACTGTTACACATTACACAAGTCCCATCAAAGTGGGGGCGACTGTAGGCACTGCATTTTTACATATAAGTCCCGATGATGAGTCTCGTATGGAGACACTACCTCTTTGATTGTGAAAGCCGCGGGAAACGGACGTCGGAAGGGCAAAGTTGGAAATTGGTATTTTGGTAGGATTTAACTCGCTTGTTTCGCTTCGGGTTCGCTTGTTGGACCTCTATTTTAAAACACACCAAACCCATTAAATCACATCTCACAATTAAATAATTAAAACATTTAAAATACATGTCACAAATTAAATTGAATTAAAAAATAATAAATAACTAAATTAAATAACTAAATTGAAATTAAACTAAATCAAATTAAAATCCATTTAAACTAAATCAAATTAATTCCAATTTAAATTAAATTAAAACAAATTAAATTTAAATTAAATTAAAACTAATATCAAAATTAAATAAATCTTTTCCTAAAACAAATAAACCACTCACCAAATTTAAATAAATTCCCCAATTAATTGATTTTGTTTCCTATTAAAGCCATGCATAACCCTAATTTCCCTACCCTCTCACTATAAAAATAACACAAACTAAACCCTAAGACGGGGCTGGCCTATCTCTCTGACTCACGGCACAAACAAAAACAAAGCAAGAAAAAACCCTAAGCTGCAGGCACTCTCTCTCTTCTCTCTCGGACAGCCAAAATAAAAAAACCCTAAAGCTTCCCTCGTCTCGGCTCTTTGATACGATTCTCTCCCTCGGCAGCATCCACAAAAACAGTCTTTCTCTCTTCATCCAAACTCCTTCATCAGCCCTTCACGTAACCTTCAATCCAGACGCCACCACCTCCTTCATCAAGCCTGCCAATAACGCTAACTCACTCACGTATCAATACGCCATCAGCCCTGCAAATTGACCTAGAACACCCACGCTAAAGCAGCAACTCATTCATCAAAAGCCATACACGGCAGCCCACACCGAGAACCCTAGGACACCTCCAGCAGCCACGCCATTCTCGTAGCAGCCATAGCTTCTGAGTCCAGCCCTCAACAACGCCATTAGCCTCAACTTCACAGCCCCTCAAACCCCACACACACGACAGGACAAAAACGGGAACCGCACTTGAGCACATCTCTATCTCTCTCTCTCTAACTCCCCACTTTTCCTTCTTCACACACTCTCTCTCAGCATGAAATACAAACCCTAAACCTAATCAACACTGAGCAGAATGAACAAAAATGAGAAGAACCCTAGACAGCCCATCAAGAACTCACGCCAAAAATGAAAGCCACGGACCAACCCTTCCACAAAGCCCTGACCTTTAACGCACAAAACAATGAGAATGACACCTTTGACCGACAAGGCAACTAACAAATGACAAACCCTAACGGTCCGTCTGCAGAGCTAAATTCCAAGCCCTCAGATCAATTAGCGATCCGACATTGGGGTCCATCAATTGGCACACCGTCGTCTGTATCATCATCTTCTGCGGCGTACACTGAGTGCTGTGACATATGCATTGTTGATGGAAGGTTTTTGCTTCAAAGGGGAATATAATGAAGTGAAAAAGATGATGTTTGATATGGCATATCGTGGGTGCAGACCGCAACTTGTAAACTTCGGTGTATTGATGAGTGATCTTGGAAAGATAGGGAAGATTGAGGATGCGAAATCTTTACATGATTGGAGGTACTGAGCCGAATGCTGCCACATATAGTATGATGGTTGATGTTTTTTTAAGGGTTGAGGATTTTGAGGTGAGTTTGAAGACTTTGAATGCAATGCTTACAAGCCAGTATTGTCCTCGTTTATAAACATTTTGATTGTGAGACTATTGAAGTGTGGAAAGGTCGATGATGCTTGTGTCATTGAGGAGGAAAACGAAGAAGAAATTGTGGCAAAGAAGACGATGGGGCTGATATCCAGACTAGTATATCATTAGTTGTGAGTGTATCAAAACGGAATGGAACGCGTTTGGAATTTGGTGTAACTGCCCTTCTCAATGAGATTACAATTGACAACTTGTCCATGAAGCAGCCTGAAGCTCCTGATGATCAGCTTTCACATGAAAAGGCTTGGAATACAAAAAACAGTCCCCAAAACAGTAGCCTAATAGACCTGAAACAGTAACCAGAAAATACCCTTAAAACAGTAGAGAAACGGAGTGAAAACAACAACCCGAGCAGTGAAACCGCGAGGAAAATCGTTGGATTAGTGAACCAGAAAAGTTGCGGAGTATCAATCCTTCCGACGGCCGTGTAACGCGCTTTCGAGGAACGACAAAAGAGGTTAGACCTGAGGGCACCCTTTTATTCATTATCTTTCGTTTATTTTATTTAATTTGAATATTATCGCATGAGAGTCGTTTGAGGCATGATGTGATTGTTGGATGAGCGGGATATGTGTTCCCTTTTGTGGTATATCGGATGGAAACCCGGACGTAAATTCCGTAGCCGATTCCGAATGGACGGTAGTATGGTCTGCACTCGGGATACAACGCCACGTACCACTTAAGATACACGTATCTCGTTTCATCCAATTTTGTATTTGAGCATGTTATAGTCTTTAGGTTATTCGTTTATTATTTAAAGCATGGTTTAATTTAGTTTGTTATTTATTTGTTAAAGCATATTTAGGTTGTCCTTTATGCATGTTATTAGTTTATGATGTGTTTGGATAATGATTTATACGTGTTGATTTAATGGTTCAATATGCTCGTTGTGTTACATTGCGTGGAGTTATTTGGATGAATGCATGTTAGATCTAAATACCCTTGAGCATGAATGTTGAATATATTCGGTTAATTTATTGCACAAATCATATCATCACAAGTGACATAAGTAAGGGACCATTTCGAACCCAACGGTTTGAGGTCTTCCCTTGCGAGGGGTGAGTGCGGCCTTAAATCTTTGTCCCGGTTCACACCGGGTGGCGACTCCATGTTATTTCGTACTCCCAACTAGGCCGCGAGCCTAGAACAGCGTCGCCCAGGTTCTGTTGTCCACAAGGCTAATTTATCTACTCAAGTACTCGTTAGTATTTCACTACGTATCATGCGTATATCATGACATCATGTACATATACGAACTGATACGAGACCTTTGGGGTGGCCTCTATCATGGTAGGGTGAAGCGGGAATGAATTAAAAAATATTTGGGGAAATTCTAGTCTTCGCGTCGCGATGCAGGGTCTTGCGCGTCGCGACGCTCACCAATCTAGAAACGATTTCATAAGAATTTCTAATTTGCGTTGCGACGCAGGTCCTTGCGCGTCACGACGCGGGCAATCCAGAATCAAATCTTCACCAATTCCCCAGTACGCGTTGTGACACACGATGCGTTGCGTCGCGACACTAGGCCAAAATTCAAGGCCTAAACCAGCTTTTTCATGTCTAGTTACCCAATACACTCTCACACTTCCATACTACAACTTTTACATAAACCACTCTTTAAACCTCCATATTTACACATCATATATCATCATAAAAGCAACCATTAAATTTCTCAGATCTCAATTTATTCAAAATCTAAAATTTTCATAAAGTTGGACACTTTCTTAATACAATGTTTCCTTGTATATTTTTTTACCTAAATGCAATCTCTAACATGCCAATAGCACTAATATAACATTAGTTAATTAAAACCCCACAATTCAAGTTTTGGGTCAAGTTGGCCTTACCTTATTTCACTTGATTTCTTCACATTCTTCAAGTTTTCAATGATTGTTGATCTTCTTCTTTGCTTGATGTATGAGTATTAGCACTTGATTCATTTTCTTTCCTCCCTCTTTCTTCCCTTTTCTTTCTTCTTATTCTTCTTCTTCTCTTCTTTCTCCATCTTCTTCTTCCAACGTTTCTCACTCTCTCTCTCTCAATTTTTAAGGATTAGGGAATAGTATCCCTTATATAAAAGGAGCTATTTGGCTAATTTTTAAAAATCCAAGATAATGAAATATTAGAATTAATGAGAGAATTTGAGAATTCTCTAGAGTTATCCTCGGTTACTATTCATCCAGATTTTAGCTCTGCGTTTTTGACTTGTTTCTGTTCCGAATTTGGAAAAATATTCAACACGGAAGTTCTAGGTCTTGATCTCAGATTTTCGGTGATATAAAATTCATAAAAATCAAAGTTCGTATGAGAAAGTTATGGCCCAAATACCTTGAGCTGTCCGAAGTAGAACATCGTACCATCTAGTATCAGAATTTTCGAAGATTTAGCCGACTGTTCTCCAAAGTTATTTCATGAGGGTATATGTGTTCAAACATGATTTATATTATATGACACTTGTCCCAAGATGTAACAGTAGTTGAGATTCCCGGTCGTTACAGTAGTTGTTCAGGTTAGGGGTGGCCACCGGTCTGGTTCCCGATTCCACATAAGTGTGGAACCTGAATCGAAACCAAACTGAACGGTTCGGCCGGTTCCATTTCGGTTTTCTTTTTTTTTTTTAATTTTTAATAATGATTTTTTTTAAAAAAAATTAAACGGTTCCGGTTCGAACTGCTGGAACCATTCGGTTCCAGCGGTTCGATTTCGGTTCGGTTAGGGGGGATCCCTAACCGAACCAAAATATTATGGTTCCGAACCGGAACCGTGGCCGGGTCTAGTTCAGGTGATGCATTGGATAGTCAGACCATTATTTGAATTTTTATTATTTATTTCGCGACAGGTGTTCACATTTATTTGTTTGAACGTTTTAGATATTTTTCATATCATTTTATATTTTCTTTTGTTTTAAAGTCCCCAGGCATGTTTTGAGATTTTTACATTTGGTCTATTTGATTAAATCATGCTTTGACTCTTTAACCGATTTAGTATGACTTTTGACCGTTTAACCAGTTTTTGATTAAGTTTTGTTCTATTCATTTATCCAGTTGTCATTGGCCCCGATTTGGGATTGTGACTAATACCTTTTGATATGATGAGTCAATAGTTATTACCTTCAAAGTAATAGCCAAAGTTCATAATTATAGGCCAACAGTGTATTTATGTTTTTTTTGGAGATGAAAGCAGAGCACATTGTAGCCCAAAATAAGAATCCACTGATTCCCACTAGTGCTGTCTGTTTGTTTTGTTTTTGTTTTTTTACTATTTCCCTAAATTAAAATACTCATAATTTTACATGTTAAACGATATGAATACCGTTCAAGGATTGTTTACGGGAGGCATGAGATTTTGCGGAGGTGTTGGAAAGCTTTTTCAAACTCTTTTTTTTTTTTCACAAGACAATGCCCTTCTTCCATTAAACCTCCAAAAGTATTCACCAATTCTATTAAATATGTAATATAATGTAGTTCATATGCAAGCATTTTATATGAATTTGATAAGGAGAAATCACAGTGTATCTCCTTAACATTATTGCAGTTGTCCAAAATTTAATATTTTGGGAGAAATCAGTGTTCTCCTAAGAGTACTGCATCAATAATATTTACTTGGGAGGCTTTGGAGCTGCAATAACAGATATTTTCCTTGTGTGGATTCCAGAAAAAGTGTCTATTAACATAGTCAATAATATTATCTAAAAAAAAAAAAAAACATAGTCAATAATGATGTGAAACCTTAACAAATTATTGATTTGAAAGCTAAGAAAATACGGACATGATGTGCCATGAAGTTTGAGTCGGACACGTGTCCAAAATTCTAGAATCAAATCCATTTTGCCGCCATTGACCTTGGATTATAGTTTTCCCTGTTTTCACACCTGGACAATTTAACCTCATCGTCTCCAATATTATAAAAAATATAAAATAATTGAAATAAAAATAATAAAATTGACAAAATCTAAATATAAATATAAAATAATAGTAAATCGGGTATCCGGATCCAGACCGGGTAGACCCGGATCCTGACCCGGGTATATTTACCCTGGTCCGGAATCAGACCCGAGGTAACGAAATTGCTTCCGGATCCGGACGCGGATCAAATTGGACCCGGGTCCGAATTTGGATTTTGTCATCCCTAGCACGAATACAATATATGTATGTATAGCACGATACGGTATGATATATTTTATCAGGGGTACGTCAGCACAGTAAGACCCACATGTGGGCCAGATTAGGTCTATATTTTTAGGCACGTGAGGCATAAAAGTACTTCACGATTTGAGACGGGACAATACACGACACATGAAAAATCCAACGGAAAACATGCTTTAAATTTTATGGTTAATATATCCGTCGATGTTTTGTTTCATCTTCATTTAATCGAATTTGTATCATTAACTAATATTGTATTAAAATTTAAATTATTAGTCAAAATTGAATTGAATTATATTATAATTTAGTGGTATGTATTTTGTTATATTTTCTTCTTCTTCTTCTTCTTTTTATTAGTATATTTATGTTAAATATTCAATTTTAAATTCAATTATAATTTTTTTAATGTGACTAATTTAATCAGTCAAATTTATTCTAAAATAATTCAAAAAGTCTAATTTTTATTTGATTATTTTTATTTATAATATTTTGATTATTTTTGAAGTTTTAAGAAGTTATTTAAATTCATGTATACATTTTGTAAATATATAAATCTTTTGAGTTCACGACAAATAATTGAAGGCACAAAAAAGTATGAGATTTGTTATCTTCAAGAACAGTGAGTCGCAAGTTGTTTAATCATATCCTCAATTGGGCTTGATTTTATTGATCCTGGATCTTTGGTTGTTGTTGAATTGCTAGAGTGAAATTGAGTGTTCTGCATGTTAGCACTCCAATTCTTAAGTTGGCTTTTTATCACACAACAGATAGTTGAAGAAAACTAAAGAGTTTATAAACATATATATATTATTTTTTTAGTTTTCTTTTGTTTCAGAGAGTGTTTCTTTCTATTTTTAATCTGATTGGCTAAGAACTTTACTGAATATGTCATTCTTGTTATTATAACTCCTCATTCTACTATAAGTTGATGGTTAATGATGTTTGGAGCCGTGATGTCTTTGTGTCAGATGCATGTTTTATGTTTTATGTGTCATGTTTTATTCTTATATGTTTAGTTGGTGATTATGTCACTAATTTCACCTGTCGAGTAGTATATTTTCATGTTAAGATAAGTAGATTGTATTTAAATGTCATATCCCAACTTACCCAGGACATGACCGGTAGGAGATGGAGTTACCATCTCCCTAAGCCTCTGACATATACATGCATGATGTGTCATAATTCATATTGAACTTTATATTATTATATGCATGTATGATATACAATGTACATGAATTACCTAGAACATATTAAATTCAACATGATCTATACATGAACATTATCCGGCCTCATGGCCTGTCATCACAAAAATGTGCGTATGTGGACCCTTGACACTGTGAACCAAATGAATGAAGCTGTTTTCCACCTTCTCTAAAGCTCGTCCTCTGTATGCATGAAAGACCTGCAACATAAAAACTGAGAGTGTGAGGAGGATAAGTCATTTGAATGACCTAACATAACATTACATATATAAATGAAATTACTTCAAACCTGATTCATTTAGCAATGTAAATCGAGAAACTTGAACTATAGATCGTATACATATATAAAACTGCATTATAAACTGAAAATTTACAACATGTCTCAAAACTATAACTTGACTTGACAACTGAAACATGATAACATGACCGTAATCAGTAAACTTGAAAACTGGAAAAACATATCATGACCTATAGATTGTGACATGAACTGAAAATATTAACATGAACTGAGAACATAAAACATGACTTAAAACTGTAAACTTGAACAGAAAACTGTAAACATGACTGTTATTATAAAATGTAGACTACAAACATGACTGAGGTAGAATGTAAACAGGAAAAATGACTGAGAACTGTAACAAGAACTGAAAACTGAATCATGAACTGAAAACGTAAACATGAACATAAACTATAAATCTGTAAGATGTAAGCATTAAATGTAAATTGTAATTCATGAAAACATACTTTGTAGACCATAAACTATGACACGTAAAACGTGAATCATAAACTGACACATAAGCTATAAAATCGTGACGTGTGAACACATAAACTGTAAATTATGAAACGTAAACTTTAGAACATGACTATAAACTAGAATTGAAACTGTAATCATGAGCTAAAAACATAATCTTGAACGTAAACCATAAGTATGACTAAAAACTATAATCATAAACTTAAACTTGAAAACTTGATTTTGAAAACACCATCATATCGTGAATTGGGGGAATAAGACATATTTAGCAGGACTTAGCACCACGTAAGTAGGAGATCGTGAACATGAATATGAGTATGCCTAAAAGGGTCACTTAAAATCATTAGGCCTGTTGAAACATGAGCGAATCCGGAACTCTATATATGAGGGGATGATACTCTATTAGTATTTTGAAAAATTTAACTTTTTTTTCTTGTAAATCATTTAATGGAAAACTTAAATTGAGAATCATGGAAATCATGAACTGAAAACATATCTCGTGAAAACGTAAATTGTAACATGACTCGTGGGAAACATTGAATAGGCATCGGAAAATATGATACATGGAGAACATAATCTGTAAACTTATAGGCATGACACATGGGAAACATAAAAACATCAAATGAAAACTTATAAACATGACACGCAAACTGAAAACATAAACTACAGACTTGTAATGTGAAAACATAAACTGTAAACATGACTCATGTAAAACATAAACTGAGGACTATACACATGAACTATAAACATGTAAAACATTGACTGAAAACATAAAAATCATGAATTGAAAATATGTAAATCATAAACTAATATATGTACTGGTCTATGCATACAATGCTCGTACAGAATTCATTACCTATTTTAGAATAGGTATGGGATAAACACCATCCGAGCATATCTCCTAACCACTACCTCAATAATGGAAACATACAAGGTGAAAACGTAAATCGTAAACATGTGACGTGTAAAGGCAAACTGAAAACGTGTATATATGATGTGTAAAGTCATGAACTGTTAACGTGTAAACATAGACTATAAATTGGGAAAGTAGGACATAAACATGAAATCTGACTTGAATATCATAAAACATAATTTAAGTGACATGAAATGTAAATTGTAAATGATAATACATAAACTGTAAATAAAGCATATCGCAACCGTAATAACTTGAAAATGTAACAAAGGAATATAGCATTCAATCACAAAATTGACGTCCTAATGCTTAGATTCTCGAATGGTACCGAATAGATTATCCTAAGTGGAATCCATGAAGCATGAGTTCAAGTACAAGTAGTATATTTGAACATTATGATATTAAACATGCATATAAATGACACGTGTAGTCAATGTCATCCAAGAAACCCAAGAAATTTTCTATCATATTGAGACGTGACCTAGGAAAAATTAAAATGGGTTCCAAAATGGGCATCGCGTCTTGATGGTAGCCCACTCTTCAATTTCCATCTCACAAAAGACATCACAAGGGGGGCTCACGGCCAAGATCCCATCTATAAACCCCCACTCACATGACACTAATATCATGCTTTTCCAACCATAATCTCCACAATAATCACAAATCATGACTTATTACATGCTGATGTCATGATAATCATGCACACTAATGCCCTAAATTCCTGAAAATGACCAAACCTAAACCCTAGGTTTTGATTTAATTTAATCCATGCATATATCATCAAATTAAACATCTATATAAGCATGATCAACACTATAATCCTTCAAAATCATGAAAAATTGACATGGGTCATGCATGGGTTTCCATAGATGCACATAGGGGTATTCACGGGCCAAGTCGGGTCGGGTTTTTTGAAATTTTGTGAGACCCGATCGGGTCGGGTCACACCAAGGTGGAACCTGATCGGGTTAGGGTTGGGTCGGGTCGGCGGAAAAAAAATAATTTTTTAAATGAAATAATTATTTTGAAATATAAATATTTGTTATTTTATTTCTAAAAAATTATCATAAATATAAAGTTTTAATACAACAAAAATATTAAACAAATGAATTAAAAGTAAAAACTTTAAAAATAATAATAAAAATTTAGAAAAATAATATAAATACTATAGGGTCGGGTCGGGGTTGAAAATTTGTAATTTTTTTTAGACCCGCGCGGGTCGGGTCGCGGGTTGACCCGACCCTATGAACACCCATAGATGCACATAAGGAGCTTGTAAAATCATGATAAAATGCAAGTAATTACTAAAATAGAAGATATGGAAACTTACTTGCTTCATTTGACTCTTGGAAATGCATGAAAATCATCATAATCTGAGCTTGATTTGAAAAACAAATAGAGATTTTGGATGTGGGTGATGTGTGAGAGAGGTGAGAGAAAAATGAAGATGAGGCCTATTTATATGGGTAATGAAATTCTAGAGTTTTCTTTCTACAAATCACAGGGCTGTTCGAACGCCACTCGTATGCCACACAGACATGCACAATTCTTCTAAATGAAAACTCTCTGGAAGGTTTCGTTCGAACAGGTTAAAAAATACATCACAAATGCGAACACTGGTAGTGTTCGAAAGTGACATAAACATGATTCTGAAAATTTTGTCTTTACATCTTGACTAAACTTGACTTGTTCGGGATCGATCCATACACCTCCCTCATTAAGATCGTTTGATTTACATAATGATTATGATTTTCCACGTGGAGCCAATTTTTTTCTTTTTTGGCAGGCATTAAATTTGGTTTGAAGCATTTTTTGAAACGATATACGTTTAATGATTTTGAAACTGCGTTGCAGATTACAATGAGTTTTACCAACCCTTTCCTATAAATGTGAGGTGATTTTTTTCTTTTCTCATTTTATGTTTCCTTTGCTTCTTTGCATCAAGATATTTCAATCTTCTTCTTCTTCACTTTGTTTTCAAGCTTTCTATAGTTTTAACAATGGTGCCTCCACCATTTGAAACTAAACCACTTACTGAGTTTCTCTATCTTCTTAACATCCCAGATGGTGTTATGGTGGTGGAGTATAGTGGGATATGTATAATCTCATTGATATCAAAGAAGATTATATCTTGCTACTTAAATAGTAAATCCAATATATGACTTTTCCGATATATTGGAGATTCTATCCTTTATGAATGTTTCACCATTGATGATGAATCCATAAATTTATATTCGGCTTCAAGGGATTGGAGTATTAAACTGTTGCGGCAAAAACTGTAGAAGCGCGTTGGCAAGTGAAATCGTCTTTTAAAATATTTTTTAATTCGGATAAATTAATTGGTATCAAATACCTCTAATTTATCCATATTTCACCAATATCACATATTAAATATTAAAGTCTGATTACGCATAGAGACTCGTGATAAAACTTCCTAAAATACTTTCCCCTGTTACACGTTAACCATATTCCGGATCAACGAACCAGCTGACCGGGATAATTGGACAGTCGAATCATGTACGATACTGGATCAGCCCACTGCTACAATATCCTAGGTACTATAACAGTGGCTAAATGTGATAATTTCAGCAAATTATCATTTTGTCCATAGTACGAAAATTCCTATAACACCACCATAACAATTCTGAAAATTTCAAGAATATTCTGACACACAATACATACTACAGTACTATGAGTACTGTATCAACGACTAAAAACCAGTAATTTAAATAAATTATGATTTTGCCCTAAATAAGATTTCCCAAAAAAATCCTAAAACACTTATAGAATAATTTCAAAAATTTCAAAAATAATTCCCGCATTTTCACACATCAAACTTCATCCACAATAGCTCAATTTCGCCAAATCAATTAATTATACAATTAATCATATTAATACCTTAATTAATATAAAGTTCATGCAAATATAACCATATTCACCAATAGAGAATCCACCACCATAAAGCAACTCAAGAACAATTCTATGTCACCAAGGAGTGGCTCGTGTAATTCTATAATGGCATTTTGATGTCCAACACACTAATTAGGCCTAATTACACTAGCTAGCCTAATTACCTACACATGTTGTTGGAGTTTGTGCTTAGAACGCCAATCCGAATAATGTATTATATATTATATTTTATTATTTATTAATAAGTAACTAGTTTTTTATTTCAAACCTTATTAATGGAATCTTGATAGTTGGAAGTACACACCACCGTCAATAGGAATCTCCTCGAGTCGAGTAGCATATATGATTGATGAGCGGAAAATATATCACTATTTACCGCCCATTTGACCTAATATTTTGTATGGTTTCTCGAGTTTTATGAATGTTTTGATGTGTTTTTGTGTGTTTTACAGATAAATAAAGTTTTGGGACTCAATGGAATCAACTTGGGGCTAAAACAGTGAAAAACATACAAAAATGGAAAAAAAAAATGGAAATTCACGTCACGACACGCACACCTTCTACGTCACGACGTGCCTCAGTTACTATACTACCGACACACGTCATCCCAATGTCATCGCCACATCAGTACGTGCGTCATCATGATGTCAGCATAATAATTCAGTCTGTCGACACGCGTCATTCCTTGCTTCAACATGATGTCAGCGTCACGATGCCGAGCCAATAATTCAGTCTGTCGACAGCTCGCGTGCCACATGTCAACATCTCAGTAAAGCTGCGTACACGTGTCAGAAATCAATGCGCATCACGACGCGCAACCCTTCTGCGTCGTGACGCGCAAGGCTGAAATTTGCATATAAATAGAAGCTGATTTCATTTTCCAAATTCATACTTTCCTGAGGTTCCTAATAAGGAATTAAGGATTATATCTTGTTTGTTTAGTTTTAATTAGTAGTTTTGTAATGTATTTTTATTTCTATAGTAATATTAGTTTATTTACTTTATATATATTTTTTTTTTTATGTTTTGTAGTTAATTCCTGCTAGGGAAGGGTGAAACTTTTATTATGATAATTTAAATTAATCTCCCTTAAATTATAATATATAAATTATCTTAAAACCTGACTTAATTGAAGACCGCTTTTATGGTTGGTTGGACTTAAATTAAATTAATTTTAACCTAACTTAATTGGATACCGTCTTTATGGTCGGCTGTAATTAATTATCAAATGACTTAATCAGGATACAGCCTATATGGGCGGTTGGTAATATAATGTAAATTTATATATTATACTAAGGGAGATTTCTAGATTTGAAATAGTAAAGGTAGATCCCCTAACCCCAGTATTTTATTTTTAATCTAGGGAAGTGATGAAGTAATTGATTTAATTATATTATGTGTGATGCTTTAGGCTTGTTTATTAAATCTTAAGCTTAATGCTTCTTGTTGCCTGATCACCAATAAGATTGATGTGGTAAACTTAAAATGAACTTAAAGAGATTTTAGGTTTCAGCCTTGGATTCAATAGCTCACGATCTCACCTTAGGGTAGATTTTACCTTAGGGGAGATTTCCTTCCAGGATAAACATATACATGTCAGGCGTGGGTAGCCATAATTGAAACTTGATCTTAATGAATTCGGAGTAACTTGGTTAACATAGAAATATAGTTAATTTGGTTATTTTGGGTGTTTGCATCTGACCATCGGAAGAGACTTTTGCATATCTTCGTGTTCCAGGTTAACAAACTAATTTATTACACATATATAAGAGAATCAATTCATCATTAGAATAATATTGTGTGGAATCACAACCAAAGATGTTTGTTTTCTTTATTATTAATTTCCATTGTTTTATATTTATTTATTTATTTAGCAAATTCACATTCAACCAACCAATCAAGCAATCATTCACTTCTCATCCTAATTAGATACCTCTAAATAAATAGAATCAATAATTATTAACAATAGTAGAAATTAAGTCCTCGTGGGATCGATATTTTCATACTACTTGAGCGATACGTGCGCTTGCGTAACATGTGTGATTTCACCGATCAAGTTTCTGGCGTGGTTGCTGGGGACTTATTTTTCTCGCGTTATTAATTTTGAAGCTATCTATTTTATTTGTATTTCTTTATTTTCAGGTGGTTGAAAATGGATCATTATTGGGTGATGGAAACATTACAAGCTTTAAGAGGTGAAGATACACCCCAAATCAGGGAGCAACAGTCCGGTTTTCTGAGGCCTGTTATCCAGTCCAACAACTATCCATGGATGTCAGAGAGAAATAACACAGCCTTTGTTCAACAATTTCATGGATGTGAGATATGTGATGGTAACCACCCTAGCGATCATTGCATATACAACTATAATTCATGGTGGTAAAACAATCAGAATCCTTCATGGTATGATGAACCAACATATTTCACTGTACCATATTCTCCATCTTATCCACCATCAA